>JADZMA010000613.1:0-32096 GCA_020796225.1 Arion vulgaris | reverse complement strand
TTCAGACGCTTCGTTTTTGATAAAGAATTTGGGTTATATTTTCCTTTTCATCTTGTGCTTTACGCTTTGCACTTCAGAAGGTAATGTCGACCGTATCTCTGGCTCTGCTGCTCATGATGTCTATCTCAATCGGGGAAAGAAAAATGAATTTACAAATAAAATGTAATTCTTCTACTTTCTACTAATATAACATATAAATGTGAAAGTTTGGACAGCGTTTTATGATATAACAATTTACTCATGATGATATATTATATACAGGGTGCTTCGTAATTTAACCCATAACATGACTATAACTCTGATTTAAAACATTTGAATTCATTGAAAACGAAAAATGATAGAAACTATTTTTAAAATTAATTTCTCACTGAAACATAAAATTAGCTATGTAAAATAAAATAATAATAAAATAACAAGATGGGAGGATTTAAATACATTCAAAGTTAGCAGAACAAATAAAAATTACTCTCTGTGTCCGTTTGTGTGCTTCTCTGTAAAATTATGCAGCTCTGTGTTGCGGCTTCTTGTTGCGGCTCCTTCAAGTGTGTCCAAGTTTTCTGTTTAATCATTTGGCCCTCCCTCGCATTATTTTCTGGGACATCTAGTCAAGTGCAAAACAGTTTCTCACAAAAACGTGAATGACATGAAATTTATTTAGGAGTGCCCAGATCTGCTCATGTCTTAGAACAATATTTCATACGTCCACTTGCATTTATTTTAAACTAAGTTTCGCGCGCAAAAACTACTGAACGAACAGAGACTTGAACTGGGTTATGAGTCAAATTTAATTGTTCTTTTGTTCAAGCTTTCAAGTTTTCGTTTATTAGAAGCGTGTGCACACAAGAACCTCCTATACAAAAAGTAAAAAAACTGTTACGTTGTTAATGAGCTCAGTGTGACCGCCCAATTAAGTCGAAATTGAGTAAACATGACCTTGGCCCTAACCTCAATAAAAAAAAATGAAAGGGAAATTGTTACCCACCTCCCAAATTGGTTCCTTGTTTATGACTAAGTGACAACTTAGCTCAGAGGCTGGGCCCCCAAAGCGCAGGGCCCGTGGCATTTGCTACTTCTGCTACTATGCTAATCCGGCTCTGAGGTAGTGCATAGGTTACTGCATAGGATAGCGCATAGTATAGCGCATATGGTAGCGCATAGGGTAGCGCAGAGGTTACTGCATAGGATAGCGCATAGGATAGCACATATGATATCGCACAGGATAGCGAATAGAATAACGCATGGGATAGTATATCGGTAGCACATAGATCAGCGCATATAGTAGCGCATTTGGTGGCGCATAGAGTAGCGCATAGGGTAGCGCATAGGATAGCGCATAGAATAGCTCATAGGATGGGACATTGGATAGCATATAGGATAGGGCATAGGGTAGTGCATTGGAAAGCGCATATGATGGCGCATAGGATGGTATAAGGTAGCCCAAAGGGTGGCACTGGATAGCGCATATGTTAGTGCATAATTAGTACATGCGTTTTGCACATGGTAGCCATGGGGTTAGCCAGGGTAATGCATAGGTTACTACATAGGATAGCAATAGGATAGCGCATAGGGTGGCATAGAGGATGGCGCATTTGGGGAGCGCGTTGGGTAGCGGTAGGTTGTACTTCGGATATCTTTGTGCATCGCTTAGGGTGCGCATAGGATAGTGCATAGGTTCCCCATATATCGTATCAATGGCGCATAGGATGAAAAATTTACTAGCCATAGGATAGCTCACAGGGTAGTGAACAGGGGAGCTCAAATTGTGCACGGGTAGCCCCCAGGGTGGGTACATGGTAGCGCATATGATATCATAGGTTAGCGCATATGATGCGCATAGTGTAGCCCGGGCAGGAGTGATTAGGTTACTGCATAGGATAGCATATGATATCGCACAGGATATCGCAATGATAGTATGGGAGTGCACATGGTGGGGCCGAGGATTGTGATAGGATAGCACAGGGATAGCACATATGATAGCACACAGGATAGAACAAGGATAGGGGCATTGGTGGGGCATAGGGAACACTTTATGTAGCGCATCGGATAGCCATAGGATAAAAGCATTTCTAGCGCATAGTATAGCTCACAGGGATGAACAGGGTAGCGCACATTGTAGAAGCGCAGGGTAGCCCTCATGGTGGCGTACATGGTAGCGCATAGGATGCCTGTATTTCGCATAGAAAACGCATAGGATAGAGCATAGGGGGTGCCTGAGTACACATGGTACCACACTGGAAAGCACAGGGGGTTATTGCATAGGATGGGGCATAGGATAGAGGGATACGATAAACTCATATGATTGTGCATAAGTAGCGCATTCCGTAGAATTGGAATAGCGCTTCAGTATTGTTTCGGTAGGCTTTGAATAGCGCATATGGGGCGCATAGTTTAACGCAAAAAGGGTAGTGCATGGGTTACTACATGGGATGGTCATAAGATAGCATGGATACTAAGAGGATATCGATAGGATAGGGGCGTTGGGGAGCGGGTAGGGTTGTATTCGGGGATCTTTTGTGTAGCGCTTAGGGTAGCGCATAAGGTACCATATGGTAGAGCACAGGTGAGCCGAGATTATTGCATGGATAGCCATGGATAGCACTATGGTAGGGCCCCGACCCAAAATGGATAACACTAGGGTTGTATAGGATAGTGCATAGTGTAGAGTATAGGATGCCAAAAGAATAAACGCACAGAGTAGGACACATTGTTTCCCACTGGAGAGCACATATGTTATTGCATGGATAGTGAATAGGGTTTAAAGCATCGATAGCTCTATGATTGTGCATGGGGAGTGCATAAGTAGCAGATTCAGTAGCGGTTGGGTGGGTCTGTATTTTTTCGGGTAGCATAGAATAGCGCATAGGGTGGGTCATAGTATAGCGCATAGGGTAGCGCATATGGTGGCGCATGGGGTATCGCACAGGGAGTGCATAGGTTACTGCACAGAATAGCGCATAGGATGGCAGTTTGGGGGCGCATAGGGTAGCGTTTATATATCGCATAGGATAGCGCAAATTTCAGCGCACAGGGAGCGCATTGGATAGTGCCATAATGCACATGGTAGACCATGACACGAGGTTACATAGATTAGTGCATATGATAGCGTATAGGATAGCGCATATGATAAGGCACAGGATGTAAATAGAATAGCGCATATAATAGTGTATAGGAGTACCCTAGGGTAGCCATGAAGTGGCGCATAATGCCGCACAGTATAGCTCATAGGGTTGGTCATGGGATAGTGCATAGGGTAACACATAGGATAGCGCAGAGGCTGGGAACATAGAATAGGGCATAGTGTAGTGTACACCGTTGCGCATATGGTAGTGCGTTGAGGTAACAGGTAGGGTTGTGCTTCGGGGATCTTTTTTTGCATCGCTTAGGGTAGCGCATAGGATGTGCATAGGTAGCCTTCATATATCGTATCAGATAGCGCATAGGATAGAGCATTTACTAGCGCATAGGATAGCTCACAGGGGGAGTGAACAGGGTAGCTCAAATCATGGCGCACAGGGAGCCCTCAGGGGTAGGTATGGTAGCGCATAGGATAGCGCATAGGTTAGCATATGATAGCGCATATTTGGAGGGCAGGGTAGTGCATAGGTTACTCATAGGATAGCACATATGATATCGCACAGGATATCCAATGGTAAGCGCATATGGTAGTGCCCCATGTGCGCAGAGGTTATTGCATGGATAGCCAGAGGATAGCACATATGATAGCACATAGGATGAGACATGGATAGCGCATTGGGTAGTGCACAGGGAAATAGCACACATGGTACCCACTGGAAAGCACAGAGGTTATTGCATAGGATGGTGCATAGGATAGAAGCATACGATAAACTCATATGATTGTGCATAGGGTAGCGCATGCGTGGGGCATAGAGTGCGCATTCCTAGGGTGATGGGGCTTCCCGTATTGTTTCGGGGAGCGCTAGAATAGCGCATGGGGGAGCGCATAGGATAGCGCATATGGTAGCGCATATGGTAGCGCATAGTTTAGCGCAAAGGGTAAGTGAAAGGTTACTACATGGGATAGTGCATAGGATAGCGCATGGGATAGCACAGAGGATATCGCATAGGATAAACGCGTTGGGTAGGGTAGGGTTGTGCTTCGGGTATCTTTTTGTGTAGCGCTTAGGGTAGCGCATTGGGTAGCGCATAGGGGTGCGCATAAGTGCCATATGGTAGAGCACAGGGTAGGCGGATTATTGCATAGGATGGCCATAGGATACAATATGGTGGGCCCAGACTAGCAAATAGGATAACGCCTAGGATATTGTATAGGATAGTGCATAGTGTAGAGTATAGGATAGCACATAGAATAGCGCACAGAGTAGGACACATTGTACCGCACTGGAGAGCACATATGTTATTGCATAGGATAGTGCATAGGTTAGAGCATACGATAGCTCATATGATTGTGCATAGGGTAGTGCATAGGTAGCGAATTCAGTAGCGGGGAGGATGGGCCCTTTTGGTATTGTTTCAGGTAGCACTAGAATAGCGCATGGGTAGCGCATATGGTGCGCATAGTGTAGCGCACGAGGGTAGTTTCATAGGTTACTGCCGGGATAAACGCATGGGGTGGCGAAATTGGGTGCGGCATAGGGTAGCGTTGGGATATCGCATGGGGTAGCCGAAGTACAGCCCACGGGAGCGCATTGGATAGTGCACATGTAGCACACATGGTAAGCCACATGCAAAGCACGGTTAGGCATAGATTAGTGCATAGGATAGCGTATAGGATGCGCATATGATAGCGCAC
This sequence comes from Arion vulgaris, assembly GCA_020796225.1. NCBI lineage: Eukaryota > Metazoa > Mollusca > Gastropoda > Stylommatophora > Arionidae > Arion > Arion vulgaris. The sequence continues at coordinate 27,325 of JADZMA010000613.1, read as the reverse complement.
AGGATAGTAAATGAATAGCGCATATAATAGTGTATAGGGTAGCACATGGGTGGGGCATAAGTGGGGCATATGTTGCGCACAGTATAGCTCATAGGATTGGTCATGGGATAGTGCATGGGGTAACAAGGGATAGCGCATAGGATAGGCATAGAATAGGGCATAGTGTGGGGTCACCGTTGCGCATATGGTAGTGCGTTGGGTAACGGGTAGGGGTTTTGCTTCGGGTATCTTTTTGTTGCAGCGCTGGTTTGCGCATCGGACGCATATGATAGGGATAGGATAACGTTGGGTAACGCATTGGTGCACTTCGAGGGGCATCGGATAGATAAACATTAGGATAGAGCCTTTACTAGCGCATGGGATAGCTCACATGGTGGCGTACATGATAGCGCATGGATGGCGCATAGGATAGTGCATAGAGTAGCGTATAGTATAGCTCATAGAATAGGCCAGAGTAGCACACATGGTACCCCTGGAAAGCACATAGGTTTTGCATAGGATAGTGAATAGGATAGAGCATACGATAGCTCCTATCATTGTGCATAGGGTAGCGCATAGCGTAGTGCATAGAGTAGCGCATTCAGTGAGGGAAAAAGGAAGTAGCGCTTGGTGGTTTTCGGGGAGCGCTTAGAATAGCGCATGGGTAGCCATAGGATGAGCATAGGGTAGCGCATATGGTAGCTCATAGTGTAGCGCACAGGGTAGTGCATAGGTTACTGCATGGGGTATCGCACATGATAGCGCATAGGATAGCTGGAAGGATTGCTAGGATAGTTCGTTGGGTGCTGGTGAGGTTTTGCTTCGTGTATCTTTTGTGTAGTGCATATGGGAGCGCATTTGGGTGCGCATAGGGTAGCGCACATGGTAGTGCATAGGCCAAGGGTTTCAATTTCGCATAGAATTAAACGCCAGAGTAGCCACATGGCAGCGCACAGGTCAGCCATATGTTAGTGCATATATTTGCGTATTAGATAAGCGCTTATGATGGTGCACAGGATAGCGAATAGGGTGGCATGAAGGATAGCTCATCGGGTGGGCATGGGATACAGAAAGGGCATATAATAGTGCATGAGATAGTGCATAGAATAAACATGGATAGCGCATAAGGTAGCGCAATGGATAGCGCATGGAAAGCGCATAGGATACGCATGTGATAACCCTAGAGTAACATATAAGATAAGGCAAAAGGATAGACATAGGATAGGGCATAGTGTAGTGCACAGCGTTGTGCACATGGTTTGCCGGGTGGCACGGAGTTAGTGCATAGGTTACTGCATAGGATAGCGCATAGGATAGCACATAAGGTAACAAGAGGATAGCGCATAGGGTGGCGCGTTGGGTGCCCGGTAGGGTTGTGTTTCGGATGTCCTTTGCAGCGCATGGGGGAGCGCATCGGGTAGGGAAAAAAGGGACGCATAGCGTAGTATAGAAGGCGCATTCGGTATTGGATATGTTATCCTTCGGGTATCGTTTGGGGTAGGCTTAGAATAGCATAGGTTAGCGCAAAGGATAGCCATGGGGTACCATGTCATGCATAGGGTTGCATATGTTAGCTAAAGGGTAGCGTAGGATAGCGAAGGATAGCTCATAGAATGGACATGGGATAGCATTTAGGATAGGGCATGGATAGTGCATTGGATGAGGCATTAGGTGGCGCATTGGATAAAACACATGGTAGCGCACTGGATAGCGCACAGGGTAACACTATAGGTTAGTCATAGAATAGGATAGGATAGCGCATAGGATTGCCCGAAGGATTGCGCATGGGTATCATAGTGGATAGCCGCAAAGGGTTTGCGCGTTGTGTAGGGGGTAGGGTTTTGTTTCGGGTATCGTTTTGTGTAGCGCAGGGTAGCGTATAGGATACATAGGGTAGCCACATGTGCGCATAGGGTAACCATAGGATAGTTACAGGGTGCCACAGGGAACGCACTGGTATCCCATGGCAGCGCGGTTAGGGTATGTTGGGGCATAGGATAGCTATAGGATAACGCATATGATAGCGACAGGATAGCAAATAGGATAGCGCATATGATTTTTATAAGGTAGCATATAAGTAGCCATATGGTTGCGCATATGTTAACAAAAGGTAACACATAGGATACGCAGAGGATATCTCATATGATTGGGCATGGGATAGCATATAGGATAGGGCATAGGATAGTGCATGATATAGTGCATAGATTAGAGCATAGGATAGCGCATAAGATAGCGCAATGGATAGTGCATTGGAAAGCGCATAGGATAGTGCATAGGATAATGCATAGGGTAACACATAGGATAACGCAGAGGATAGCGCATAGGATAGGGCATAGTGTATTGCACAGCGTTGCGCACTGTAGTCGCAAGGTAGCGCTGAGGTTAGTCATAGGTTACTGCATAGGATAGCACACAGGATAGCGCACAGGATAGCGCGTTGGGTAGCAGGTACGGTTGTGCTTCGGATATCTTTTTGTGCAGCGCTTAGGGTATCGCATCTCGTAGCGCATGGATAGTCGCATAGGGTACGCATAGTAGGGCATAGTAGCATAGGATAGCGCATAGGATAGTGCATATGGTACCGCATATGGTAGAGCATAAGGTAGCGAATAGGATATCTGATAGAATAACGTATAGGATAGCGCTTGGGTGAGGCATTAGGTAGCGCATATGATATCACACATGATAGCACACAGGATAGGCATGGGTGCTCATAGGTTAGTGCATGGATGAGCGCATGGATAAGCTCATATGTTAGCACAGAGGATACGCATAGGCAGCACAGAGGATAGCCATAGGGATGCGCGTTGGGTAGCAGTGAGTTTGCTTCGGGTATCATTTTGGGTAGCGCTTAGGGTAGCGCATCAGGTAGCACACATGGTAGCGCATATGGTAGTGCATAAGATATCGCATAGTGTAGCGCATATGGTATCATAAGTAGCGCATAGGATGCGCTAAGGATGACGCACATGGTAGCTCATGGGATAGTGCACAGGTGCGCACAAGTAGCACAAATGGTAGCGCACATGGTAGCGCACAGAGGTACCATATGTTAGTGCATAGGATAGCGCAAATGATAGCGCATTGGATGGGGCATAGGGTGTGAATAGGATAACGCATAGGATAGTGTATAGGGTAGTACATGGGTTAGCGAATATAGTGGAGCATTTCCTAGCGCCATGTAGGCATCGATAGCGCATTGGATAGTAGCATAGGATAGCGCAAAGGATAGCGCATAAGGCTAGTCCATACGATAGCTCATAGAATAGCGCATTGGGTAGCACATAAGGTAGAGCAATGAATAGTGCATTCGATAGCGCATAGTGTCGCGCACAGGGTAGCACAAATAGTAGCGCATAGGATAGCGCACATGGTAGAGACGAGAGGTCATGCATATGATAACGCATAGGGTAGCGCATAGGTTAGCTCATTGGATATAGAGTAGAATATCACATAGGGTAGTGCATGGGAGCGCATTGGGTGGCGCAAAGGGTAGCGTTTTGGGTAGCACATTGGATAGCTCATATGATTGTGCATAGGGTGGCGCTAGCGTAGTGTATAAAGGCGCATTCGGTAGCGGTTAGAGTGGCCCTTCGGGTATCGTTTCGTGTAGCAGAACCGCATAAGGTCACATGGATAGCGCATGGGTAGCGCATATGGTGCGCATAGTTGTGCATTTGTTTGCCAAGGGTAGCTCATAAGGTTGGGCTGGGATGGCGTATAGGAAAAGGGCATAGGATAGTGCTTGAGGATAGGGGCATGGATGTAGCGCATGGGATATGGGTGGAGGGGGATGGGGAGCGCATAGGATAGAACACATGGTGGGGCGGATAGCGCACAGGGTAGTGCTGGTTAGTCATGGGGTAGCGCATAGGATAGCGAATAGGATAGCACATTGAATGAGGCATTAGGTAGCCATAGGATGAACACATGGTAGCGCCGGATAGCCACGGATAGCGCAAGGGTATCTAAGGATAGCCATAGGTAGCGCGATGGTTGGGGTAGGTTGTGCTTCAGTATCTTTTGGGTAGATTTAGGGTAGTGCATAGGATAGCCATAGGTAGCCACATTTATAAGGATAGTGCATGGGGTAACATATGGATAAACGCATATGATAGCGAACAGGATAGTGAATAGGAAGGGGTATGGATAGCACATAGGAGTGGGGGATAGGGTAGGGGCATTGGGTGCCATGGGTTGCCAAAAAGTTAGCAAGGGAAGCATGGATGGCGAGGATGGGTCATAGGATGGGACATGGGATGCTATAGGATAGGGCATAGGATAGTGCATGAGATAGTGCATAGAATAGAGCATAAAAGGGAGCACAAGGATGCGCACTGGGTAGCCATAGGTTGGTGCATAATTTTAAATACACAGCGTTTTACATGGTAGCGCACGGTTGGGGCTGGGTAGTGCAGTTACCATGGATAGCGAATAGGATAGCGCATAGGGTAGCATAGAGATGGCGCATGGGGTAGCGCGTTGGGTAGGGGTAGGTTGTGTTTGGATATCTTTTTTTCATCGCTTAGTTGGCATGGATGCGCATAGGTACCTTCATATATCGGATCAGATGCGCATGGATGGCTTTATTGGCGCATGGATAGCTCACAGGGTAGATCAAATTTTACCCAAAGGGGGCCCCCGGGTGGGTTTAAAGGTGCCCCTGGACAACCCTGGTTGGGGATTGGTGATGTGGCCCACAGGGTGGGGCATAGGTTACTGCATGGATAGCGCTGGATACGCATATGGGGCCATGGGGGGCCGGGTTCTCATGGACTCATGGATCCTATGATATCGCACAGGATAGCGAATAGAATAACGCATGGGAAGGATCAGCACATAAAATCAGCGCATATAGTAGCGCTTGGTGGGGCCCTAGGTAGCGCATGGGTGCTGGATGCCATGGAACTCTGGGGTGGGGCGGATATCATTTAGGATAGGGCATGGATATGTTTAGATAGTGCATAAAAAAGAGCATTAAAAGGGATTGATGGGGCATGGATGACATGGTAGCACACAGGATAGCGCACTGGGGGCGCAAAGTTAGTGCATTTGTAGTACACAGCGTTTTACCGGTTGGGCCTGGGTTGCCGGGTGTGCATAGGGTTTCTGAAGGATAGCGAATAGGATAGCGCAAAGGGGGGCATAAGGATGGGGCATTGGGTAGCGCGTTGGGTGCGGGGAGGGGTTTTGCTTCGGATATCTTTTTTTGCATCGCAAGGGGAGCGCATAGGATAGTGCATGGGGTAGCCTTTATATTCGTATCAATGGCATGGATAAACTTTACTGCGCATGGATAATTTTGGGTAGTGAACAGGGTAGCTCAAATTGTAGCACACAGGGTAGCCCTCAGGGTGGGGTACATGGTAGCCTAGGATAGCCATGTTGGCTTATGCGCATGTTGGGACAGGGGGGTTCAGGTTACTGCATAGGATAGCACAAAAATCCAGGATATCCAATGGTGCCATATGTGTGCACATTAAAAACGCAGAAGGTTCCCTGGATAGCACAGAGGATACCAAAATGATCCCCTAGGATAGAACATAGGATAGGCCCTTGGGTAGCGCATAGGGTCACTTTATGGCCCATCGGATAGCGCATAGGATAGAGCATTTTCTAGCGCATAGGATAGCTCACAGGGTGGAACAGGGGGGCCCATTGTATCCGGGGTAGCCCTCAGGGGGGCGTACGTGGGGGGATGGATACCCATGTGCGCATAAAAGCGCATGGATAAAATGGGGAGTCACAATGACCAAACCCCTAAACCAGAGGGTTTCATAGGATAGTGCATAAGATACGATAGCTCATATGATTTCCAAGGCGTAGCGTAGTGCATAATGGCTTCCTGGGGTGAAAACCTTCCAGTATTGTTTTTGGTGCGCTTAGAATAGCCAGGGGTACCCTGGATGAGATATGGTAATATGGTACGCATGGTTAGGGAAAGGGTATGGGTTACTACATGGATGTGCATAGGATAACGCGGATAACAGAGGATATCGGGATGCGCGTTGGGTAGTGGGGGGGTTGTGCTTGGGTATCTTTGTGGGCCGGGGTCCCTTGGTTTTGGAAAGCCTGGGGGACATATGGTAAACCAGGGTAGAGCCGAGATTTGCATAGGATAGCGCATAGGATACCAAAAGGTAGCCCCCGACTAGAAATAGGATAACGCCTCGGATTGTATAGGATGGGCAGTGAGCGTATGGTTCAAAGAATAAGCCTGATGGAAAATTGTACCACTGGGGGGCAAATATGTTATTGCATGGATGTCATAGGTTAGAGCATCGAAAACTCATATGATTGTGCATAATGGGGCATAAGTGCAATTAGTGCGGGGAGGGTGGGTTCTTGTTGTTTCGGGGAGCCAGAATAGCGCATGGGTTAAAAAAATTGGCCGGGGGGCCATATTACCATAGTGTAAACCCCGGGGGAGTCATAGGTTCTGCATAGGATGCGCAAAGGGTGGCGAATTGGTGCGGCAAAGGGGGCGTTTGGGATATCGCATAGGATCCAAATTTTGCCCAAAACATAGCGCATTTGGGTATTTAAAAGACCAAAGGTGCGCCTGACAGCGCACAGGTTAAGGGAAAATTAGTGCATGGATTCTTAGGATAGCGCATTGATAGCGCACAGGATAGTAAATAGAATAGGGATATAATGTGTATGGGGCTAGGGTGCGCATGATAGCGCATAGTATACCGTTAAACTCATATGGTCTTTGGGTGCGTATATGATAGGGCATGGGGGTAGTCATGGGTAACCTAGGATAGCCAAAAGGAAGGGCAAGGGTAGGGGATAGTGTATCCCCCGTTCCGCCCTGGAGTACACAGGGGCCAAAAGTATAATACATGGTTACTGCATAGGGTAGCAAGAGGATGGGGAAGGGGGGCGCATAGGATGCAAAAACGATAGCTCATAGATTATTCTAAAAGGGGGAAAAGCGTAGTGCATAAAAAGCGCATTCAGTAGCGGGTAGGGTGGCCCCCTTTGGGTATTGTTTCGGGGGCGCTTAGAATGGCCCTGGGTAGGGATGGATGGGGCCAGGGTGGGCCCTATGGTAGCGCATGGGGTGACAAAACGATGGGTCATATGATTATTCTGGGTGCACATAGCGTAGTGCTAAAATCATTCAGTGGGGTGGGGGCGCTTGGGTATTGTTTCGGGGCGCAGAATAGGTTAGTCCATGGATAGTGTGCCTTTTGGGGCGTAGGGTAGCGCATATGGGTAGCGCATATTAGGAATATGGAAAGCGCATATGGCGCACAGCGTATATGGGTTACTGCATGGATAGCTCATATGATAGCGCATAGGATACGAGGATATCCCGGGGGTGCGCTTGGGTTCGTGGGGTTTGCTTGGGGATCGTGTAAATAGGCATCCGGGGGGCCCAAAGGGTGCGCATGGGTAGGCAAAGGTGACCGGGTAGCGCAGAGATTATTTCATCATATCGCATATGATAGCACAAAGTGGCCCGGATAGCAAATGGATAACGCATAGGATATTATTTGGGGGCCCGAGCAGCGCATTAAAGGGCATTTTATCCATATAATAGCGTATCAGGTAGCGCATGGATACCTATATAATAGGGGGAGAGGGAAACATAGAATAGGGATAGGGTAGGGCCCTAGGGTAATTAGGATGGTTTAATTCCCAAAGTAAACCCCATGGTATCTTTTAAAAATGCGGGGTTTTCCCCTAGGATTGCATAGGATAGGGCTCGAACTCTATGGTTGTGCATAGGGGGGCCATGGGGGTAGTGAATAAGTATTTAGTGGGGGGTAAAGGGTAGCGTCGTGTATTGTTTTTGGGTCCAGAATAGCCATAAAGGGGCCATGATTTTCATAGGGTAGCGTATAGGATAGCCCTTAGGGGTTCCCGAGGATGGCGGGGTAGCGTGTTGGGGAACTGGTAGGGTTGTCTTCGGATATCTTTTTTTAGCGCGGGTAGCATGGATGCGCATAGGAAAACATTTTCTGGAATGGATAGCTCACAGGGTGAACAAAGGGAGCGCCATTGGGCACAGGGTACCCTCAGGGTGGGGTACATTTTTTCCTGGGAAAACCCCAGGATAGCGCATAGAATAGCCTAGGGTGGAAAGGGTGGTATAGGGAGCCTTTCCCTTTTTAGCACATGGTCCCACTGGAAAGGACATAGGGTTTTTCAAAGGATAGTCAAGGGTAAGCATACGATAGCTCATATGATTTAAAAGGTGCGCATGGGTGGGGCTAAGTAGCGCATTCATTGGGGTGGGTAGCGCTTGGTTTTTTCGGATACGCTTAGAAGCGCGGGGGTTTGCGCATGGATGGGGAAAGTAAACGCATATGGTAACAGAGGGTGAGCAGTGTTTTCAAAGGGTAGCGCATAAGGGGGACATATTTTCCACGGATGGAAAATAACGCATGGGGTAATGTATCGGGCAGCCGGGCGTCTTTGGGGCGCTTTTGGGGGCGCATGGGGGCGTATAGGATAACGAGGATAGCCCCTAGGGGGGGCGCAAGGGTTTTGTCCTAGGTTGCTGGGGCCAAAAATAGCGCATAGGATGGCGCATTGGGGGGGCATATGCGTTTCGAAATCTAGGATAGCGCAAATACAGCGCACATGGGGCGCATGGATAGTGCCGGGGGGCGCCAAGTAGCCCCTGGGCGCATGGCACCACTTTGCCATAGATTAATGTATGGGGGTGCTATAGGAGGGGGGATGGAATAGGGTCGCGTTGGGTGCCCGGTAGGGGTTTTGTGAATATCTTTTTGTGCAGCGGGTTGTGAGAGCATCGGATAGGATAGAATAGCGCATGGATAAAAAGGATAGCAAGGATAAATTGAAAAGCAATTGGGGAGCGCATGGGGGCCCTTTATGGCGCATGGATAAGAATTTACTAGCGCATGGATACTCACAGGATAGCGAAAAGGGTTGTCGCTTGTTGCGCCGGGGTAGCCCTCAAATGACGTAAAGGTAGCGAAAGGGATGCGTATAGGATTGCGCATAGAATAACGCTAGGGTAGTGTATCTAAAATGGGGGAGCGCATAAAAGCACATTTTTGGGGCGGTAGCGCATCGGTGGCGGATAATATGGATAGAGGAAAGGATAGCGCAAAAATATCCCTGGATGATGAAATTCTAGGATTCGCATAAAAACCCAAAAAAAGCCTGATCCCCTGGAAGCGCATGGTTATTTGGATATTGCATAGGATAGGGCATCGATAAACTCATATGATTTATAGGGTAGCGCATAGCTAGTGCATAAGGGGCATTCGGTGCGGGAGGGTGGGGGCCGTGTATTTTTTACGTTTAGAATAGAGCATAAAGGGTGTGCAAGGGTACTGAATAGGATAGCGCTAGGATTTCCTAGGGGGCTAAAAGGGTAGCTCAAGGGTGCCGGGTTGGGAGCCGTGGGTTGTCCGGATATCTTTTGGTGCAGCCAGGGTAGCGCATCGGATAGCCATGGATAATGGATAGCGTTTGGGGGCGCAGGGTGCATTCATGTGGGGCTCGGATAGCGGATGAATGGCATTTTCTGCATGGATATCAGAAGTGGCCGGGTAGCGCCCTTGGGGAAAAGGGTAGCCCTCAGGGTGGCTCATGTTAGCGCATAGGATCCATGGATAAAATAGAAGGGATGGATAGCCATAGGGTAGCGTATAGTAGCGCATATAATGCCACAGTTGCCCAAATGGTACCCACTGGAAAAAAACAAAGGGTTTTTCAAGGGTGTGCAAGGATGAATACGATAACTCATATGATTTGCTGGGGGGCATAGGGAAAATGCATAATAGCGCATTCAGTGGGTGGGTAGCGATTCGGGGTTTTTTTCGCTGGCCTAGAATCCCTAGGGTAGCCATGGATAGCGCAAAAGTAGGCCCTATGGTAGCGCAGAGGGTAGCGAAGAGATTATTCATAAATGCGAATAGGATAGCCATAGATAGCGCCCGGATGAAAGAATAACCCTAGGATAGGTATCAGGTAGACTGGGCAGCGCATATTCCTTTTTGCGTGAGTGCGTATCGGGGGGCCGGGATAGGGATAGGATAAAAAGAGGGTAGGCCCGAATATCCGGGGTGGCAAAGTAGCGCATAGGGAAAGCCATAAAAAGCCCGGGGGAAAACCTGATAAAACTGGGAAGCCATGGTTATGGATTTGCATAGGATGGGCAGCATGCTCATATGATTTTATGGGGCACGGGAGGGGCATGAGTAGCCTTTTAGGGGGGGGTGGCTTGGGTATTTTTCGGGGGAAATTTGAATAGCGCATGGGGGGGCGCATTTCCAAGGGTGCGCAGGTGCCGGTAGGCACGGGTATCATAGGTTCTGCATGGATAGGCATAGGATGGCGCATTTGGATTAGGCATAGGGTAGAGTTTCGAATATGGCATGGATGGCAAAAACAGCGCACATGGTAGCCGCATCAGGATGGTGCGCAGGGTGGTATACAGGGTAAAGCGCACAAGAGTGGCACATGGTAGCGCATGTACGCGCGCAGGTTAAGGGCATAGATTAGTGCATAGGATCGCGTAAAGGGATAGCGCATTTGATGAAGCGCGCAGGATGGCCGAATAGAGATGGCGCGTTGGGTGAAGGAGGTAGTGTTGTGCTTGAATACATTTTGTGCAGCGGTTAGTGCAGAGGCATCGGATAATGCATAGGATAGCTCATAGGATATCGCCATAGGGTAGCGCCTTATGGTAGATCACAGGGTGAAACATAAGTTATTGCATGGGATAGCGCCTAGGATGGCTACTGGTAGTGCTGCAGGATAGAAATAGGATAGCAACGGAGGATGATGTGTAGGAGTAGCACATGGGGCAGCGCATATGGTAGCGCATTTGGTACCGCATACTGATAGCTTCTATATATGGGGAGAGAGAATAGAGCACAGGATGGCGCATAGAGAAGGATAGGCGCATAGGGTAGCATATAGGATGAGCGCATAGAATTATGCACACAGAGTAGCACACGTAATTGCCCTTTTCTGAAATATGGAGTTATTGCATGGGGATAGTGCATGGGAGGGCATACGTGATGGCTCTATGATTGTGCATAGAAGTAGCGCCAGCGTAGTGCATGGAAATGAGCGCATTCAGTGGCGGGTGGGAGTAACCCAGCAGCGTCGTGTATTGTTTCGGGTAGTAGCCCAGAATGGCTATGGGTAGTATATAGGATAGCGCATAGGGTAGCTGAAAGGATGGCGCACCAGAAGTGACGCGTTGTGTAACAGGTAGGGTTGTGCACTTCGGAATATCTTTATGTCCACCCAGCCCTTAGGTTAGCGCATCGAATGGGCATAGGATATCATAGGATAGCGTGATTGCCCGCATTTAGCACATAGTGTAAAGCCGCATAGGGTAGTGCATAAATTTTCCACTGCATAGAAATAGAGCATCAGGAGTGGCGCATTGGGTAGGGCACTCGTAGCGTTTCCCAAAGATATGGCATAGGATAGCGCAAGTGTAGCGCACATGGTGGCTTATAGGATAGTGCACAGAATTTGGCCTGGAAGTAGCACACATACTAGCGCACGTGACACATGTTAAGTACATAGATTAATGTATAGGATAGCGTATAGGAGGCGCATAGGATAGCGAATAGGGTGGCGCTTTGGTGGCTGTTGGGGATATTAGCTTCGAATATCTTTTTGTGCAACAGTTGAGTGTAGAGCATCGGATAAACATAGGATAGCGCATAGGATGAAACATAATATAGCGCATAGGATAACACAAAAGAGATAGCACATAGGATGGCGAATTGGGTGTCGCATAAGTGCTTGCTATGTAAAGCGCATCCGGATAGCGCATAGAATGAAAATTACCTAGCGCATAGGATAGCTCACGGGATAGCGAAAAGGGTTGCGCACAATGCAGCGCCACATGATAACCCTCAATGACGTACATGGTAAGCGCATAGGATGGCAGGCGTATGGAATGGCTGCATAGAATAGCGCACAAGTGCTTTACACATGGTACTTACGCACTGAAAGCATACGTTATTGCGCATAGTATAGTGCATAGGATGGTGCATCAAGATAAGCTGCTATGATTGTGCATAGGGTGGTAGCATGGCGTGAGTGCATAGGTAGCGGCATTCCGGTGGTGGGGTGGGGCTTCGTGTATTGTTTCAGGTAGCCTTAGAATAGAGCATAGGGTGATACATAGGCTACTGAATAGGATGAAGACATAGGATAGCGCATAGGGTAGCACAGAGGATAGCTCAAGGAATTTGCTTGGCGCGTTGGGTAGCCAGTAGGATGTGCAGCCGGATATCTTTTTGATACGGCGCTTAGGGTAAGTGCATGGATGACGCATAGGATGGCGCATGTGTTGCTTCCACATAGGATAGCAGCGAATTGGGTAGCCACATAGGGTAGCACTTCATGTAGCGCATCCGGATAGCGGATAGGATAGAGCATTTACTGGCGCATAGGATAGCTCCACAGGAGTGGCCTGCAGGAGTGGCGCATAGTGTAGCCTTACAGTGCCTCAGGAGCGCGTACATGTTAGCGCATAGGATAGTTTGCCTTAAGGATAGCGCATAGAAGATAGCGCATGGGATATTACTTATAATATAGTACACAGGATAGCACAAAGGATAGCACATAGGATAGCGGGGGGATGATGGCAGATTACGGTGGCACCACCAGGGTAAACAAAACCTGTATAGCGCATCGGATAGCCTGGACGAAAATTACTAAGCGCATAGGATAGCTCACAATGATAGCGAACGATTGTGCGCATTGTTGCGCACAGGTAGCCCTCAGCGTGACGTACATAATAGGCATGAAGGATAGCGTATAGGATTGCGCGTAGAATGGCAGACAGAGTAGCACGCATGGTGCCGCACTGAGAAGCGCATGCGTTATTATGTGGTATTGCATAGGATGGGGCATGCGATGGCTATGATTGTGAATGGTGTGCATAGCGTAGGTGCATAAATGCTTTATTCAGTAGCAAGTGGGGATGAAACTTAAATATCGTGTTCAGGTGTGATTAGAATAGGAAGCATAGGGTAGGTCCATGGGCTACTGTGAATGGATAGTATAACAAGGATGACGCCAGCAAGGGTAGCTGAAGGATGGCTCAAAAGAAGATGTGCGTTGGTCAGCCGGTAGGATGTGCTTCGGATATCTTTACGTACGCGCTTAGAGTAGCGCATCGGATGGCGCATAGGATAGCGTGGGTGGCGCATGAGGTAGCACTTCATGTAACGCATCGGATGGCCGGATAGGATAGAGCATTTACTAGCGCATGGGGATGGCTCACGGGAGTGGCGCACAGGGCTGGCCCTCAGAATAGCGTACATGGTAGCGAATAGGATAGCGCATAGAAAAGTGCACAGAAATTAGCACACTTGTTTCAACTATGCACAAAGCACGGGGTTATTGCATTGGATAGTGCATAGAGAGGATAGAGCATACGATTGCTCATATGATTATGCATAGGGTGGTACCCTTGGCGTAGTTGCACGTAGAGTATTAGCGCATTCAGTAGCGGAGTAGGAAATGCTTCGTTTCGGGTGTGTTTGGGGGTAGCCCTTAGAATAGCGCGTAGAAAGTGTACATAGGATGGCGCATACATTAGCGCATATGGTAGCGCAGAGGGTAGCGAAGAGGTTGTTACGCATAAGATGGCTATAGGATACTTTATATGATGAAACCTGGGATAGCGAATAGAATAACCCCATAGGATGGTGTATCAGGTACTTGTAAGGCAGCGCTATAGTAGCGCATTTTGTGGCGCATGAAGTAAGCGCATCGGGTGGCGCAAGGATAGTAGCGGGATGAGGAGGATAGGCGCATAGAATATCGCGCTGGATAGCGCATAGGGTGGCGCATAAGTTGCGCATGAAAACTTGCCTGAGTAGCACACATGGTACCACACTGGACACATAGGTTAATTACCTACGGATATTACATGGGATGGGACGCCACGATGGCTCATATGATTGTGCTGGGAGTGTAGCACAGAGGATAGCGCATAGAGTAGGCATTCAGTGGCAGGTAGGGTAGCGCTGGGTATTGTTTTGGGTGCTTCCCGCTTTGAAAAAGGATATCGCATAAGGTAAGTGCAGGTATAGCGCATGGATGTATAGCGCATATGGTAGCGCATAGTGTTGCCTGGTGCAGTGCTGAGTTGTTACATGGGATAGTATAGGATGGCGCGTTTGGAGTTATAAACATAAATTAGAGAGTTTCGAATATGGCATAGGATAGTATGATACAGCGCACATGTGTACCTGATGTAATGCCTGGAAGTGCTTACTGCAGCATTGCTTGCCACGTGGCAGCGCCTGAGTTAAGCGCATGGGTCAGGTACATAGTAGGATAGGGAATAGGGTGGCGCGTTGGGTAGAGTCATGGTGTTGTGGCAGAATATCTTTTTGTGCAGCGGTTAGTGCAGGCATCGGATCAATGCATAGGATAGTACCATAGGATTGCACATGGGGATAACATGGGATGGCGCGTAGGTGGCACTTTATGTAGCACATCGGATAGCCGCAAAGGATGAAGATTTACTAGCGCATAGGATAGCTCACAGGGTAGCGAACAGGAGTTACCCACACATTGTGAAGCCTGAGGTAGCCCTCAGGGTGACGTACATGGTAGCGCATAGGATAGCGCATATGATAGCGCATAGGGTAGCGTATAGGGTAGCGTATAGGATAGTGCATAGAATAGCGTACAGAGTAGCACACATGGTACTGCACTGGAAAAGCACAAGAGGTTGTGCATGGGATAGTGCATAGGATAGAGCAAAAACGATAAACTCATATGATATCGCATTGGATGGGGCATAGAATTGCTTGAATACTGGGGATAACGTATAGGATAGTGTATAGGGTAGCACATGGGGTGCTTGATGTAGTGGCTCATTCTGGCATAGAGTAGCGCATCAGATAGCCATTGCATAGTGCAAAAGATAGCGCAAAGGATAGCGCATAAGGTAGTCATACGATAGCTCATAGGATGGCGCATGGGGTGGCGCATAAGATGGCGTAATGAATAGTGCGTTCGATAGCGCATAGTGTAGTACCACAATTGCTAAATAGTATCACTGAAGTATAAGTGCGGGGTGGGAACAGGATTATGCATATGATGCTTGCCCGCCGAGAAAAGCCGCCATAAGGTAGTGTAAAGGAAGCGATTCGAGTAGCGCATTGAATGCGAAGCGCATAGGATAGCTCATGGGATAGCTCATTAGATATGGAGTAGGCATCATAGGGTAGTGCATAGAGTGGCGCGTTGGGTAGCGCTTCGGTGGCCCGCATTGGATAGCTCATGATTGTGCATAAGGTAGCGCATAGCGTAGTCATATAAATGGCGCATTCACGGTAGGGGTAGGGTAGAGCTTCGGGTAATCACGTTTCGTGTAGCGCTTAGAACAGCGCATAAGGTGGCTGTAGGATCGCGCATGGGTAAACATATGGTAGTACCTTAGGGTTGTGCATTTATTGTACTTGCCACAAAAGGGCAGCGCATGGGGATTGAGCATGGGATGGCGTATGGGTTGGGGCATGGGTAGCATATATCTCATCAGATGGTGCATAGGATAGAGCATTTACTAGGCGCATAGGATAGCTCACGGGGTAGTGAACAGGGGTGGCCCTCAGGGTGGCGTACATGGTGAAGCATCGGATAGCACATATGTTGGCGCATAGGGTGGCGCAGAAGATTTATTATAGGATAGCGCATAGGATATCGCATAGGATATCACATATTGCTCTTTGGAATAGCAATTGACTGGGTAATGCGAAAATGCGCAATAATGAAATATGTGCATCAAGTGGGTTGATAAGGTAGAAGACGCTGATTTTGCCGACGATATAGCCCTTTTGAGTTCATCCACCAAGATATTCAAATGAAAACAAACATTCTCCAAAATATCTCAGGACAAATTAGTCTCAAATCAACACCACAAAAACAAATTCTTGACCCTACCAGCAGTCCAGAAAATATCCAACTAAAAAACTACACTCTTGAAAAAGTCAAAAGTGTTACATACCTGTAGAGTATGATGACATCTGCAGGATACAGCGCCAGAAAATTCCATATAAAATCATAATGGCATCAAGTGCTTTAACAAATTGTCAAATATATGGAAGTCCAATTCACTCAGCAAGCGCCAAAATTAAAGATCTTTAACTCTTGTGATTCCAGTATTAACTTATGGATGCGAGGTTGGAAAGCAACAAAAAAGCTATAGAAAGAAAAATTGAATAGCACGAGGAATAAATGTCTTGAAGAATACTGAGCCTCAAATGGTCGGAATTTCAGACCTAATACACAAATAAGACAAGAGACCAGGCAAGAAAAGTATGTGTGGTACATAAGAGAAGCGCCGCTGGAACTACATCGACCACACACTTAGAGATGGATGAGAGAAGACTCATACAATCCCTCATATGAACCTGCCAGAGGAAAGAAAACTAGGAGAAGACCAAGAGACTCTCCATGAGCCATCACCAGAAGGCTCAACGATGGGCCTAGTAAGCAGTAGACCTAAAACAGATGGCATCAGACCTTACAAGACAAGGCATATGACATATACCACATATATACAGGCCCAAGAGGAAAGACTAAATAACTAAGTGTCGGGTAGCACATAGAGCGGCAGCGCATATAGTAGCGTATTTATTGGCACATAGAAATGGCGCATCAGGTATACATAGTATAGCGTATGTCGAAGGCAGAGGATAGAGCATAGAATGTTTGCGCTAGGATGGCTTTATAGTGTAGCGCATAGGATAGCGCATAGAGGTAGCCCATAGGTTATTACTGTATGATACCGCAAACGTTAACATGGTACCGCACTGGAAAGTACATAGGTTATTGCATGGGATAGTGCTATCATTAAATCGCCACTCGATTGTGCATAGGGTAGTGCATAAGTATTTTTACGGCATTAATGTAGGAGTAGGGTAACGCTTCAGGTATTGTTCGGGTGGCGTGCTTAGAGATAGCGCATAGGGTAGAATATAATTATAGTTTGTAGGGTGTGCCATATGGTAGTATAAGTGTACACAGGGTAGTGCATAGGTTACTGCATAGGATAGCGCATAGGATAGTATAGGGTAAGCGCAAATGGTAGCGCATAGGATAATTAATACAGGTAGCGCACAGGTAAGCACACATGGTAGCGCACGTCGCAGCGCACGGGATAACGCATGTAATCGGGTTGCTCATATGTTAGCGCAAAAGTGCGGCGCATGGTATAGCGCCGCAGGATGAGCTCATGGGACCATAAGCATACGGTTGCACATATGGTGGGGCACTTTCTGGGTAGCGCATAGGTTAGTGCATAGAGTTAGCGTATCGAGATGGGACATATGATGTTGCAGGATGTAGCAAATAGGATACTTTATCATCAGTAGTGTAGAGATTACAGCTATAGGGTGGCGCATAGGGTTGCGCATATGTTAGCACAAAGGTAACACATAGGATGGCGCAGAGGGATGGAGTCTACAGATTGGGCATGGATAGCATATATGATAAGGCATAGGATAGTGCATGAGATAGTGCATAGATTGGAGCATGGGATGGCGCATCGAATGGCGCTATAGAAACACGTTAGGCGCATGGATGATGCATGGGATAATGCATGGGGTGGCTGTAGGATAACGCAGGGTAGCGCATAGGATGGGGCATAGTGTAGGTGCATTACATACATCGTAGTGCTGAGAGTATGCTGAGTTAATTATAGTTTACTGCATGAGATGTGGCGGCACACAGGATGGTGCACAGGGTAGCGCAGCGTTTGGGTAGCGAATTTTGGTTGTGCTTCGGATATCTTTGTGCAGCAGGGTATCGCAACGCGTAGCGCATCGCGTAGCGCATTGGATAGCGTAGGATTGCTCACGGGATGGCCGGGCAAATTGGCGGGGCCTTTGCAGCCACAAAGGGTGGCCTCAGGTTGCGTACATTATGTACACATAGGATATGAAAGCGCAAAGTTATGCATAGAATAAGCCACGCGGATAAACGCATCAGGTAATTGCTGAAGTAGCACACATGAGGTACCGCACTGGAAAGCACAGGGTTATTGCATAGGATAGTGCATAACATAGAGCAAACGATAGCTCATATGATTGTGCATGGTGGCGCATAGCGTAGTGCATAGAGTAGCGCAATCAGTAGCGGGTAGGGTAGTAACTGGGTATTGTTTCGGTGGCTGCTTAAAACGCATAAGAATTAGCGTATAGGATGGCCTTATAAGGTAAAACATATGGTAGCTCATATTAGTGTAGCGCACAGGGGGTGGTGTATAGGTTACTGTAGGATGGCGCATGTGATGAGCGCATGGGATACTTTAGAGGATATCATAAGGATAGCGTGTTGAGTGGCTAAGTAGGGTTGTGCTTCGGGTATCTTTTTGTTGCAGCGCATATGGTAGCGCATTGGGTAGCGCATAGGGTAGCGCACATGGTAGTGCATGGAAGTAACCCGTATGGGATATGTGCATGGGGTAGCACATGTGGTAGCACATAGTCGTCGATCATAGAATTGCGCATAGGATGACATTTGGTAGGGCATTGGTTTGCGTTTTGAATATCGCATAGAATAGCGCACAGAGTAGCACACATGGCAGCGCACAGGTCAGCGCATATGTTAGTGCATATGATAGCGTATTAGATAGCGCATATGATGGTGCTGGGAATGTGGATGGGATGAGCGCAGTGGATGGCTCATCGGAGTGGACATGGGAAAGGAATATGGCAGGATCGAAGACATAGGATAGTGCATGAGATGGTGCATAGAATAGGAGGCATGGGATGGCGCATGAATAAAGAACATAATGGATACTTATTGGAAAAGCACATGGGGATAGCGCATAGAAGTTAACATAGGGTAACACATAAAGCCAGCCCTGAGATGCAGATGGGATGGGGCTGATTTAGTGCACAACGTTGCGCTTACATGGTTGTGCTACAAGGAGTAAGCGCACAGGTTAGTGTATGGAAGTTACTGCACGCCGGATTGCCGCATGGATAGCCTACGTGCTGAAGGATAACGCATGGGTAACGGCGTTGGTAGCGGAGTAGGGATGTGGCGGATATCTTTGTGCAGCGCTTGGATGGCATCGGGTAGCCCGCATAGTGTAGCGCATGCCAGTAGTGCAAGTACAGCGCGTCGGTAGCCGGATGGGGTATCGCTTGGGTATCGTTGGGGTAGGCTTAGAATAGCGCATAGGTTAGCGCATAGGATAAGTACGTAGGTGCGCGCATATCGTAGCGCATAGGGTTGCACATATGTTAGCACAAAGGGTAGCGCATGAGGATATCACAAAAGGATGGCTCATAGGATTGGGCGTAGGATAGCATATAGAGGATGGGGCATGAGACGAATTGCATTGGATGAGGAAACGTGGTGGCCGCGATGGATCAGAATACATGGTAGCGCACAGGACCAGCCCATACCAGGGTAGCGCATAAGGTTGGTGCTATAGAATAGCGCACAGGATAGCGCGCCAGGTTAACCAGATGATAGCGCGCAGGGTATCACAGTGGATGGCCACATAGTTAGCTGCATTGGGTGGCGGGTGAGGATGTGCTTTGGGTATCGTTTTGGGTAGCCTTAGGGTGGCGTATGGGGTAGCACATAGGGTAAGCGCACATGATAGCACATAGGGTAAGAGAATAGGATAGTGCACAGAGGGTGTAGCACCACAGGTAACACACATGGTATCGCACATGGCAGCACACAGGTTAGGCGCATATGTTAGTGCATAGGATAGCGTATAGGATAGCACATATGATAGCGCACGGGATAACGAATAGGATAGGCGCATATGATGGCAGAATGGATAGCGCATTGAAAGCGCATATGATGAATATGGGATAATGCATGGGGTAACACATAGGATAGCATGAGAGGGGGGATAGTACATGAAGCTGGGGCATAGTGTAGTGCACAGTGTTGCACTTTTTGTGTTGATGTGTAGGGTAGCGCACAGGTTAGTGCATAGGTTGCATGAGATCGGAACAGGATACTTTTCAGGGTAGCGCGTTGGGTATAGAGTACGGTTGTGCTTCGGATATCTTTTGTGCAGCACTTAGGATTCTCATAACGCGTAGCGCATCGTGTTAAGCATAGGATGGCGCATAAGGTAGGGCATAGGGTGGGAGCATATGGTAACGCATATGGTAGGGCATAGGGTGGCACATATGGTAGCGAATGGGATAGCGCATAGGAGCCACTTTTCCACTCAGGATAATACCATTGGATGGGGCATTAGGTAGCACATGAATGCGCACACATTGTGGCGCACAGTTTAGCGCACAGGGTAGCGCATAAGTTGGTGCATGGGATAGCGTATACAATAGCGCATAGGTTAGCACAGAGGATAGCGCATAGGGTGCTTTATAGGATAGCGCATGGGGGTGGTACATATAAGTAAACATATGGTCGAACATAAAGGAGTAGCGAATAGGATAAACTGTAGGATAACGTATGGATAGCGCTTGGGTGAGGCATTAGCTAGCCATATAGGATACTTTTGTGGTAGTGCACAGGATAGGGCATAGGGTGTAGATGTAATGCTACATAGGATAGTGTATTAGATTATACATTGGGTGGCGAATATAGTGGCTCATTTTCAAGCGCCAGAGTGAAGCCCGCCATCGGATGGCGCATTGGATAGTGCATAAAGATAAGCGCAAAGGATAGCGCATAGGGTAGTCCAGCGATAGCTCATAGGATAAGCGCATAGGGTAGCGCATAAAGGGTAAGTAATGAATAGTGCATTCTATAGCGCATAATGTAGCGCACAGGGTAGCACAAATAGTAGCGCATAGGATAGCGCACGGGGTAGGACAAAGGTTATGCATATGATAATGCATAGGAAGCTATGGGTTCAGCGTTCGAGTAGCGCATTGGATAGCGCATACGATGGCTCATAGGATAGCTCATTGAATGGGTAGAGTATCATAAGGGTAGTGCATAGGGTAGCGCATTAGGTAGCACTTCTTTTAGCACGTTATAGTTGCTCATATGATTGTGCATAGGGTAGCGCATAGCGTAGTGTATAGGTAGCGCATTCAGTGTGGGTAGGGTAGGAGCTTCAGGTATCATTCGTGCAGCGCTTAGAACAGCGCATAAAGGTGCTTACATAGGATGGCGCATATGGTGGCTAAGCATAAGGTAGCGCGAAGGTTGTGCGTTGTTAGCACGAGACAGCGCAAGGATGAGCGCAGAGGATGGCTCATAGGATTGGGCATGGATGGCCCGTATAGGATAGGGCATATGAGTAGTGCTTGAGATAGTGCATGGGATAGCGTGTGCGATAACAAGTGGATAGGCATTAGGTAGCGCATAGGATAGAACCCATGGTAGGTGCACGGGATAGAGCACAAGTGGCGCATAGGTTGGTGCATAGGATATGGCCCCATAGGATAGCGCATATGATAGCTCATAGGGTGAGTGCACAGAGTAGCGCATGGTACCGCACTGGAAAGCACGAATGTGTGCATAGGATAGTGCATATCATAGAGCAAACGATAGCTCATATGATTTTGCATAGGGTAGCGCATAGCGTAGTGCATAGAGTAGTATTCAATGGGTAGAAATAACAGTTCGGTGTGTTTCAGATGGCGCTTAAAATGGCGCATAGGGTGACGTATGGGATAGCGCATAAGGAGTAGCGCATATAAGTAGCTCATGGTGTAGCGCACAGGGTAAATGTATAGGTTGCCATGGGGATGGCCATATGATAGCGCATGGGATACTTACGAGAGGATATCATGGGATATGGCGCGTTGGGTAGCTAGTTAGGTTGTACTTTGGGTATCATTTTGTGTAGCGCATATGTTAGCGCATTGGTAGCGCCAGGGTGAAGCAGCGCACATGGTAGGGCATAGGGTAACGTATAGGATAGCGCGTAGGGTAGCACATGTGGTAGCACATAGTCATGGTGCATAGGAGTGCATGGGATGAGAGCGCATTTGGTGGGGCATTAGTTGGTAACTGAATATCACATAGAATGGCGCACAGGAAGTGCTTACATGGCAGTGCACAGGTCAGAGCATATGTTGAGTGCATATGATAGCGTGATAGATAGCGCATATGATGTGAGTGCTAAGATGGCCAGATAGGATAGCGCAGTGGATAGCTCATGGGATAGCATATAGGATAGGGCATGAATGTGCGTGAGATAATTACATGGGAATAGAGCATGGGATAGCGCATAGGATAACACATGGTGTGCATAAGATAGTGCAGAGGATAGCACATGAGATAAGGCATGGATTTAGTGAACAACGTTGCTGGCACATGGTTGTGCACAGGTGTGCCACAGGTTAGTGTATGGGTTACTGAATTGGACGTGCCATAGGATGCTTTATAAAGGTGGCACAGAGGGATGGTACGCCTTAGGGTAACGTTAGGTGGTAGGTAGGGTTGTGCTTCCGGATATCTTTGTGCGGCCTTAGGATAAGCGCATCGGGTAGTATAGGGTGGCGCATGCCGTAGTGCATAGGTAGCGCATTCGGTAGCGGATGGGGTATCGCGCTTCAGGTATCGTTTGGGGTGGGAGAGCTTAGAATGGCGCATGGGTTAGCGCATGGGATAGTTTACGTAGGCTAAAAGCGCGTATCATGTACCTTATAGATTACGCATATGTTGCTTTAAAAGGATAGCTCATAGGATTAGGCATGGGATAGCATATGGGATAGGGCTTAGGATAGTCCATTGGATGAGGCGATGCGAAGTAGCGCATTGGATAGAACATAATGTGGCACCACAGGATAGCGCACAGGGTGGCGCATGGGGTTAGTCCATAGAATAGCGCATGTATTAGCGCATAGGATTGGGACAGAGGATGGCGCACCAAAGGGTATCACGGTGGGTTAAGCGGCGCATGGGATTAGTGATTGGTGTGAATGGGGTTGTGTTAGCTAGTGTCGTTTGGGTAAGCGCTTGAGGGTGGTATGTAGATGTGCCCATAGAGATGGCGTACATGATGCTTTATAGGGTAATGCACCTCGGGGATAGTGCAGGGTAGCACACAGAGTACTTCCCACATGGTATCACTTTTGTGGCGGCACAGTTAAGCGCATATGTTGGTGCATAGGATGGCGTATGGATATAGCGCGTATGATGATATGCGGGATAACGAATAGGATGGTGCCTTATGATAGCGAAATGGATGGCGCATTGGAGCGCATGTGATGGTGCATAGGATAATGCATAGGGTAACCACATGGATAACTGAGGATATGCTTGCAAGCTAGGGCATAATTAGTACACAAGTGTTGCATGGTAGTGCAGGGGGTGGCGCTGAGTTAGTGCATAAGTTACTGCATAGAGATACTTTGGGTTAGCGCACAAGTAGCGCGTTAGGTAACAAATGCGGTTGTGCTTCAGTTCACTCTTTTTGTACGGCACTGAGGCATCACGTCGCGCTGTGGCGCATCGTATAGCGCATAGGATCAAACGCCATAGGGTAGCGCATATGGTAACATAGGGTTGTGCATTTGATGGCTGGCCCTGTGGTCCTGTCTGCTGCACCTCTGCCTGTCTATGCGCTACGTCGCCACCACGCGGCCCGACCCTCAGCCTGCTCCAGCCTGGCTTTCATGCCTGTAACACTCTCCTGTGCTGGCCTGTGATGTATCTATGCGATGACTCTCTCAACTGTGCCCTTGCCCATGTGTGCAACGCTGTGCGCCACACGTGCCCACAACCTGCATCGCTAAGTTCGTGTTTTTATGCATCTATGCGCCATCGCTGTAAACCATGCGTATCCATTTCGCTATCATGCTGCTTATCTGTTCTCGTGGCAGCTATCCGCTATGCGTATCTATACGTATCCTATGCGCGTGCGCTGACCTGTGTTAGCTGCCATGTGCTGACTACCTGTGATGCCCTCTGTGTGCACCTGTCTTATCTGTGCGCTACCCTGTGTTTATCATGTGCGCTGCCTATGCGCTGTCTATACGCTACCTAGCGCTGCCCAAGGAGCGATGCACGAGCCTGACCGCACTTTGGCAGCTGGCCTGGCGCATCACTGTGGGTACCCTGTGCGCTATCCTCTGTCTAACCTGCGCTATCATATGCGCTATTGCTGCGCTAACTATGCGCTGCCCTGTGCCTTTATCTGTTGCTTCTATGTGTTCTGTCAATGCCAGCTACCTAATGCCTCATCAGTGCGCTGTCCTGCCTATCTATATGCTATCTGCCCAATCCTGGAAAAGCTATCGCTGTTATATAACAACAATAACAACCCTATGCCTTTGCGATATGCAACTAGCCCATGCGCTATCCTATGCGCTAACCTATGCGCTATTCGGCTCTACAGGCGTGCAGGCGATGCCTATCCGCTGCCGAATGCGCTTCTCTATGCACTACGGTATGCGCTGCCCTATGCGCTGCCCGAATGCGCTGTATCTAAGCGCTGCGCAAAAATCCGAGCACGAAGCCCTACCCGCTGCCCAACGCGTTACCCACTATGTGTGTCATATGTTACTGCTTATGTATCTATGCGCTATCAGATCAGTAACCTATACACTAACACTTGTGCGCTGCCGCATGCGCGGCCAGCTGTGCGCAACCCGTTGTTCACTAAACTGCTTTCCATCTATGATAGCACTATCTCTGCGCTATGTATGTATTGCCTGTGTGTTATCTATGCTTTATCTATGCTCTATTCTATGCACTTTATCTCATGCTATCTTATGCCCTATCCTGCCATGCTATCCATGAGCTGTCACTCAACTATCCTATTCGCTATCTTAATACTATATCATATGCGCTATCTCTTCTGCTATCATATCCACACTAACATATGCTCTGACCTGTGCACTGCCATGTGTGCTCTCTGTCTTGTATTCTATGCAGTATTCAAAGCGCTAACAATGCCCTGCAAATGCGTCATCTATGCGCAATTCATACACTACGCTATGTGCTACCGTATGCTACCCTACGCATATCTGCGTTACCTATGCCCTACCATGTGCGCTACCTATGCTACCAATGCGCTACCATAGCTACACAATGATGCCAAGCCACAACCAACTAGCTACCCAACTAGCATCTATGGAATATCCTCTGTCTTTATCCTGTGGCAGCTATCATATGCGCTATCTATGCAGTAACCTATGCTGCTACCTGTGCGCTGCACTATGAGGCTACTATATGGCATGCCTTATGCACTATCCTATACGCTGCCTATGCGCTATTTTAAGTAGCACAAACAATGCCCAGACACTACACTGCCGCTGCTGGATACTTTATCTATGCTACGCTATGCCTTACTATACAAAATCATATGAATATCGTTGCTCTATGATATACACTATCACATGCAATAACATCCTGTGCTTTCCAGTGCATTTACCATGTGTGCTACTCTGTGCACTGCCTATGAAACTGTCTCATATGCAACTATCTATGCTATCCTATCTTTACTTCAACCTGCTACTCTGTGCTCTATCCCTGTACTACCATGTGTTCTATCTGTGCGCTACCTAATGCCTCATGATTTAACTATCATATACATATCTATGCATATCTCAAGCACTATCCTATGCCTATCTATCATCATCTGTTGCCCGATCTATGTGAACATCACTCTGCTATCCTTCTTTCTTTGCTTTGTGTAACAAATGCAACCTTCTTTACCTTGTACTTTACTATCAGCTATCCTGTTATTATTGCCTTGTGGCTGTTCTAGGCGCTGCACGAAACGATATGACTCTACCCTACCCCGCTACCGAATACGCCTACTCTATGCACTGCATATATGCGCTACCCTATAACAATCATATGAGCTATCAATGCGCTAAAGTGCTACCCAATGCGCTACCCTATGCACTACCTTTATGATGCTCTCACTCATATCAACTGGAGAAAACATCTAACGGGCTATCGTATGCGCTTTATCAATGCGCTACTCGAATCGCTACCTATGCGCTTTCCTATGCGTTATCGCCATGCATAACCTTTATCCTACCCAGTGCTATCCTATGCGCTACTATTTAATAACTACCCTGTGCTACATTATGCGCTATAGAATGCACTATTCGTTGCTACCTTATGCGCTACTATGCGCTATCCTATGAGCTATCGTATGGACTACCCTATGCGCTATCCTTTGCGCTATCTTATCACACTATCAATGCGCTATCCGATGCGCTACTCTATGCGCTAGGAAGTAAACCACTATATTCTAACTACCAATGTGCTGCAATACACTATCATGCGTTATCATATTCGCTACCTATGCCCTATCCTGTGCACTACCATGTGTGCTATCACATATACGCTATTAATGCCTCACCAAGCGCTTTATCACCATACGTATCTATAAACTATCCTATTCGCTACCTTATGCTCGACCATATGCGCTACCATATGCTACCCACTATGCGCTATCTATGTGCTACCTATGCGCTATCCTCTGTGCTATCTGCGCTGTGTATACGCTATCTGTGCACTAACCTATGCGCTACCCTGTGCGCCTAAACACAGTAACGCTGTTGTGCTATCCTATGTGCTGCCTGATGCCTCATCAATAGCTATCTATGCGCTATTCACATACGCTATCCTTCGGCTACCGTATGTGCTACCTGCTCTTTCATATGCGTTACCATATACTCTACTATGCCCTACCCTATGCGCTATCTATACGCTACACACGATGCCCGCTACGCGTTCTTTGAGACCCTAAAGTGCTGCACAAAAGATATCGAAACCGTACCTGCTACCCAACGCGCCACCCTGTGCATATCCTGTTCTATCTGTACGGTAACCTATGCACTAACCTGTGCGCTGCCTACACACTACCATGTGCACAACACTGTGCGCTACACTATGCCACAACCTATGCTTTATCATACCGCGTTATCCTGCTCAATGTTTACCCTGCGTTATCCTATGCACTATCATATGCCTTTTCAATGCGCCTATCATTCGCTATCATATGCGCTATCCTGTTCGTTATCCGTGCGCTATCATATGTGCTATCACCTTTTTACGCTATCTAATGCGCATATGCGCTTCTAACCTGTGTGCTGCCATGTGCGATACCATGTTACTCATGTACTACCACTAATGCTATCTATTCTCTCTCTGCCCTATGTGCTATCTGTGCGCTGCCTATGTGCTGCCTATGCACTACCCACAAGCGCTGCAAACAGTGCGAAGCCTGTCCACTGCCCGCTACCCAATGCGCTAGCTTCTTAGCTATCCTGTGATGCACCCTGTGGCTATCATCTGTGCTAACTGTGCGCTATCATAACTATTCTATGCTAACCTATGTAACTACCTGTGCGCTATCACTGGCGCTACCATGTATTCCTGTCAATGCGCTACCTAATGCCTCGTCGATACCATCCTATGCACTATCTATATCGCTATCCAGCCTTTGATC
>JADZMA010000612.1:0-32114 GCA_020796225.1 Arion vulgaris | reverse complement strand
TCCTCGCACTTTCTCAAACTTCCACTTCATTAAATCACTCACTTCGGCAAGTTCCAAATATGACAACATTGCCAAAAACTGCCATCTTATCACTTCTGATCTTTTTTCACAAACTTGATTCTCGCTAGATGCTTGTGGCACAAGGCATGCTCTTTTACCCATCGAGCATCAACTGTCGATCTTCATCGAATTCTATTTTTGGGTCGACATGTGAAGAAAACAAAGGAATAGATAGCAATGCTATGTCAAAGAGCATCCGAAGAAGAGTAGAGTGATGAGAATATAGATGACAGAGTTGAAGAATGGTAGAGAGAGATGAGAATATAGATGACAGAGTAGAAGAATGGTAGAGAGCGATGAGAATATGGAAGAAAGAGTAGAAGAATGGTAGAGAGAGATGGGAATATAGAAGACAGAGTTAAAACTTTCTATTCTATACTCACATTCTGTTTTTGTCTTGCCATAAAAGCGTAAGACAAAAACCGAAAACCGCGACACTGGACAACAACCCGGTAGAAGTGTGACGACACTGGACAACAACCCGGTAGAAGTGTGACGACACTGGACAACAACCCGGTAGAAGTGTGACGACACTGGACAACAACCCGGTAGAAGTGTGACGACACTGGACAACAACCCGGTAGAAGTGTGACGACACTGGACAACAACCCGGTAGAAGTGTGACGACAAAAGAAGAAGAATAAAAAAAACTGACATATGTCCGCCATTCTTCTACTGCATTTTTCGAATGCACTTTGACATATCATTGCTATCCTTCCTTTCTTTCTTTTCTTTCTTTTGTCCTTCTCTGCTTTTTGCCGCTAGGCGTAGCAGGTTTAACTGATGATCGGTTCCGAGATAATGCACGCTCCGTCGCTTGATATGGTGTGGTATTGTGGAGTTTTAAGATGTCTGTAACTCCATCAACCCATCTTTTCTTGGTCTGCCCCTTCCTCTTGATGATTCCATTTTCAGGTTGTACGCTCTTACAACTGGTGTATTCGGGTTCATTCTGACCAAGTGGCCAAACCATTTGAGTCTCTGTTTTCAATAAATCTAATAGCAGGTGTTGTTCCGACTGTTCTTCTAATTTCCTCATTTCTTATATGGTCTCTTCTTGTTTTATTTACTGCTTTCCTCAGGCATCTCATTTCGCATGTGGTAATTTTCCTTTCTTGTTCTTTTGTCAGTGCCTATGTTTGGCTCTGGTAGCACAGTGTTGGTATAAAAATTGAATTTATAATCTGTCTTTTAGTCACTACTGGAATAGCTGGGTGTTTCAAAATTGGGGTAAGCTGGTATGTAATGTTGTTGGCTTGCTGGATTCTAGTTTCGATCTCTCTGTCCAGTCTACTATCAGATGTGAAGATATTTCCAAGGTATTTGAATTCTCACCTGCTTTAGCGTTTGGTCATTTATTTTTATGTTGATATCTTTATGTTCTCTACTTATAGTCATGACTTCTGTCTTTTGAATATTGATCTTCATGTTGTATTTGAGGCAGCTATTGTTGAGTAAGTTTATGTGTTCTTGAAGCTGTTCAATATTATTATGGAATATACACTGGTCGTCAGCAAAGAGCAGTTCATTTTGTTGGTCTGCGTTGAGTGATGCTATCCTTCCTTTAAGCTTGGATATTGTTACATTTATTCATAATTTACGAAGATATAAAAGAAGTTGCTGGGTGTTCTACTGTTTTGTTTCATTTCTTTATGATTAAATATTAGATAACATTCATCGATTTCACTGACTCTTGTCTTCTGCAAAGGACATTTTTTTCTTGCTTTCTTCTGTTTTATTAGTTTGGTCGTGATGCGTGAGGAGAAATTATTAGAAGCACTTGTTAGAAGAATTTATTGTGTTTTTGTTGAAAGAACTTGCTTGAAGAATTTGTTAGAATAATTTGTTGGAATTGGTTCAGCTTAATCTCAACTGTCAGCTCCTAGGCAAGAACTGAGGAAATCAGATTACGGTATCTTACTATTGTGCCGTTACACCAGGGCCAAAATTTGGGATGTAAAAAATAGAACCACTCTTACTTGCCACGCATGTCGTAAAAGGCGACTAAGGAGGTTTGGTTGAAATCGAATGCACGTGTCCGCTAGAGAATGCTAACCGAAACAAATGCTTGCAGAAAACGGATGCACCAGGCCGTAAGGCGCATAACTTGGTGCAACGACCCTCACAATGAGGAATGGGATAACGAATTCTACGGTCGCCAATCTGCCCCGGATATTTAGCCACCCAGTAGGAATGGCAGACTTACCATCACGAGGGTGGCCAAAACTTAATACGGGAAGAGGTCGGCACAAACAAGGAGGCAGAAATCATAGGAATTATATCCTACCTAACTGCCCCCAGTATGCAGAGTTAAGAAGATAGAGGTGACCTACATACACTAGCGTCCAAGACAAACTGTATGGCGGCGCTGATAATCTAGGCAGACGGTTGCCTTTATTAGAGAATCCGAAATCCCAATCTAGTGAGAACGCAGAGAAGGAGGAGAAGGACTATTGTAAACCGCGTTAAGAGAAAGAGGAGGACTATTGTAAACCGCGTTAAGAGAAAGAGGAGGACTATTGTAAACCGCGTTAAGAGAAAGAGGAAGACTATTGTAAACCGCGTTAAGAGAAAGAGGATGACTATTGTAAACCGCGTTAAGAGAAAGAGGAAGACTATTGTAAACCGCGTTAAGAGAAAGAGGATGACTATTGTAAACCGCGTTAAGAGAAAGAGAGAGACTAATACCTCTCTTCTTCAGAACAGCTGCATATCGACCATTTATTAACCACTCTTTCCGATTTGTAGTGATCTGAGCTCAAGAGCGAGGGTACGTTTGCCATTATGCGACTACAGAGTAGAACAGCACATTCAATTTATGGTAGCGATTATTTACTAGGTAGCCTCCTATGCCCCTACCTCATTCACCTCTTCGACATGCCTTGTAGATCTCAGTGTTACTATTATGTGCTCACCTTGTGGGCTCCGGCAACACCCAGATGAGGAACTAATACAACATCAAACATCCTGGCTTCCAAGAACTACACCTATTCTCGCGACTTAACAGAATAATATCTCCATCAAGAAAAACTGTCGTGGTACTTTCTTCTCATACATCATGATTTTTGTTTTCATTATTTTACCATCATTGCTTCTCACACGTTTGAGGGACTCATGGCAAGAAAATGGGTAGAGATCTGGAAAAGATCATCTTGGATAGGCCTGCTTGAAAGGCCTTGGTTGTGGACCTATGCCTCCCTGAGAGCAAAGGGTGAAGAAGAAGAGGCTTCTCACACGACATATTTCTTTTCTACCACCACCCCTAAGAAATGTTCCCCTCATTGTTTCTCACATATTTCTTTTCTACCGCCGCCCCTAAGAAATGTTCCCCTCATTGTTTCTCACATATTTCTTTTCTACCGCCGCCCCTAAGTAATGTTCCCCTCATTGTTTCTCACATATTTCTTTTCTACCGCCGCCCCTAAGTAATGTTCCCCTCATTGTTTCTCACATATTTCTTTTCTACCTGCCTCCTCTAAGTAATTTCCCCTCATTGTTTCTCACACGATATTTTCTTTCTACCCGCCTCCTCTAAGTAATGTTCCCCTCATTGTTTCTCATATATTTCTTTTCTACCGCCTCCTCTAAGTAATGTTCCCCTCATTGATTCTCTCATATTTCTTTTCTACCCGCCACCCCTAAGTAATGTTCCCCTCATTGATTCTCTCATATTTCTTTTCTACCAGCCACCCCTAAGTAATGTTCCCCTCATTGTTTCTCACATATTTCTTTTCTACCTGCCTCCTCTAAGTAATGTTCCCCTCATTGTTTCTCACATATTTCTTTTATACCCGTCTCCTCTAAGTAATGTTCCCCTCATTGTTTCTCACATATTTCTTTTCGAAACGGCTCCCCTAAGTAATGTTAATTACAGATGTGACGGTAACTTTGGTCTGGAAACAGAATAACTGATCTGGCTCAGTATATAGACCATACAGAGCGTGCAGCACGCAATTATTTCCAGAACTGGTAGTTTTATTAATCAAACAAATGTATTCTGTTAGTTGTCAGAATTAGTAACTCCAAGGTAGTTTTTCTCAGAATTGAATACTAGATATTTTCTTAAGTAAACTATGATTTCTCAGCTTGAGTTCTACTTCAATCAGATTTTTTTAGAGTGTGTACGTTGAGTCGTGAGTAAAATACGAGTTCTGGTTTTGTGTAACTTAATAAAGTCTAACCCCCCAAGTATACTTGGTTCAAACTCCGCGGCGGACAGTTTGCAGATTGATAGACGGTAAATTCGTTTCCGTAGATTTTACGAACTGTAAAATAGACCCAATGTTCATCAGAAAGAAATGGCAAACAGCTTGACATGCGTGGGCACGCAAGGGAAGCAAAGAATAGTAACACTTCGACCTACAAGGTATGTCGTAGAGACGACTAAGGTAGGGGCACAGGAAGCTACCTAGTAAATAAAAAACGTCGCAGAAATCGGATGTGCGGGCGTACGTGTAGGCGCATAACTGGCACAATATACAATCGCTCTTAGACTCAGATCACATACAAATCCCAAAGAGTGGTTTAACAAGTGATCGATATGAAGATTTCGTAGTAGATGAAGAAGATATTCAGAAAGCTTGTGTTCTTGAACTTAGTTTAGAAATGTGTTTGATGCCATTGATAACAGAAACAGCGCTGGTTAAAAATAAATGAAAGGCAATGTTTCAAGAATGTTCAAGCAAACTAGAACAAAAATGTTGACATGTATTATACATGCAATAGCAAGAATGAAGAATGAAGTCGATGGCATATTGTGACAGTTTGAATAATTAATGACAAAAACAATTGAAGCATGTTAAATAAAGACAATGCTGGACAATGTCACAGTCAACCAATGAAAGAACATTGGGTAAAAAAACCAAACACAGACAGGCTAATAGAGTATACATTTCGTGATCGAGTACGCCATCAAAGACGGAGCTTAAGTGAGAGAGAGAGAGATTACTGTGTTTATTCTTTTACAATATGTGTCTATCTATCTATCTTTTACAATATGCATATTTTTTTTTTCCGATCCGGAAGCACTTGAGCTTTCAGCTCTTCGGCTCGTGCCATGGACATCGTAACCCTTCGGTTCGGTGCCACGAATACGCAAATCTGGAGAACCTGTGTTTTTCTGCCAGCCCATGGAATTGAACCGCACTCAAGGGGCATGTCACCCGTCGTCCAATGCGCTATGAACACGCTGGGCAGGCGGGCAACAATATGTATCTAAAGAAGCAGACAATCAAGGTTTTTCGAACATATAATTAGAAAGGGCAATTTAGAACATTTGGTTACAACAGACGAAATACAGGGGAAGAGAGATAGAGGGAGACAAAGGGACAAATTTCCGGACAGCTTGAAATGGTGGATCGGCAATGGTTCGATGACGGAGTTGATAGATTGTACCAGAGACAGACAGATGTGAAGAGACATGATCGCCCACCCCAACTGGCACGGTACTTGATTGATTCTTTCTTCTTTCTCTTGTCGTCACCCTGCTCCCGGGTTTGTTGCCCAGTGTCGTGGTTTTCTGTTTTTGTCTTGCGCTGTTCTGGTGGCTTGTGTGATTGTTATCTTTGCTCTTTCATAGGATTCTGCTACGCTATCTAACCATCTTTTCCGTGGTCTTCCTCTTGCCTTCTTTCCGATGTTCTGTTGTAGAAGACTCTGTATACTGTGGAGTTTGGATGCATTCTTATTAAGTGGCCAAACCACTTCATTCTTTGTTTATCTATGTAATTCAAGCACGGTTTGTGCCAACTTTCTTTCTTATGTTGATGTTGGTGATTCTGTCTTTTCTTGTGTTATTGGTAACTTTTCGCAGGCAACGCATTTCACACGTAGTTATTTTTTGTGACTGCGCTTTGCCAATGTCCATGTTTGGCTCTGGTAACACAAAGTAGGTATACAAATGCTGTTGATCATCTTTTGCTTAGCTGCCTGTGAAATTTTTGGGTGCCTTAACAATGGGACTAGCTGATAGGTTACAGCATTTGCTTTTGTACTCTAGCTCTAATCTCTATCTAGTCTTCCGTCTTCCGTGAATATGCTTCCTAAGTATTTGAATTCTTTCACTTGGTTTATTTTAGTACCATTGACATGGATGTCTAGATTATATGTTTTTTCCCATATTCACTATTTCTGTTTTAGTGTTGTTGATTTTCATGTCATGATTTATACAATTTTTTTTCAAGGTGTCAATATGATGTTGTAGATCTTGTTAAATTTTTATGTATCAGGCACTAATCATCTGCAAACAGCAGTTCATTTATTTCATCATTATCTGAATTTGACTCTTGAGTTATTTTATCCATATATGCGATAAAGAGTAGTGGTGAAGGACACAACCTTGTCTAACACCTGATGTAATGGAGAACCAGTCTGTCAATCCTTCTGTTGTTCTTACTGTACTCTGAGAGGACACAACCTTGTCTAACACCTGATGTAATGGAGAACCAGTCGGTCAATCCTTCTGTTGTTCTTACTGTACTCTGAGAGGACACAACCTTGTCTAACACCTGATGTAATGGAGAACCAGTCGGTCAATCCTTCTGATTGATTGATTGATTGATTGATCTATCTATATCGTCTTCGTGTCCCGTTTGCAATAATACGGTTTCCACTAGAGATTTCCATTGTTGCCGTTCTGCGTCCATTCTACCAATTGTTTCATCGTGTCATAACTTTCAACTCACTTCCCACAGTTCTTGTCCATGTCTTCTTTAGATGTCCAGACCTTCTTTCTCTCCCCCCTCCTGTTGTCTATCGGAGAGCTGTATTAGCCAATCTCCCTACTTCTTCTTCTTCGAAATCTCCATATCGACCCCCTGTCAAAACCTCTGTGATTTGTATGTGTTCTGAGCCTAAGAGCGATTGCACATTGTATCAGTTATGGCCTACGAGTAGGCCAGCACATCCATTCTCCGCTTTTTTAGTTACTAGAGTAGCATCCCTAGGACCTACATCAGTCGCCTCTTACGGCATGCGTTGTAGGTTGCAGTGGTACTATTCTTTGCTTTCCTTGTGAACCCCGACACCACACAGGTGAATCTCCCTACTGACATACAACATATTTGACTAAATCATCTCCAACTTTGCCTTCTAATGATAGTCTCTAATCATGCACAGTTTGTCCGTTTTAAAAACTCTTCATTTGCATTGTATTTGACCAGAAAATTCAGATTCTTTTTAACATTTTCTTAAACAAAATGTCTCCAGCTTGTTATGATGTTTGGGTAATTTTTCAGTCCTCACTCCTTATAAACACACATAATTTGACATGATGTTGTATGTGTTCATTAATCTCTTGTTTCTCGCTTGATGGTCTAACATTTTATGAAGGTTTATATCATGAGTGTATTCAGAGCCAACTATAAACGTATGGGCCTTCGGACTCAGGTAAGAATTATGGAAATAGACCCCAACTACACCATGTACCTCGCATTCCAGTATTGGTGTATATAGACGAATTCATTTTAAAATCAACATAAAATGCTAAATCTAAGTTATATTATGCAACAAGTTGTTTAACAATAAGGAATATCAATATTATAAATATTTTTCACCAATAAATAACCATAGACTCACAGAATTGAGTAAAATTGCAAAAAAGCTTGCAGTGCTCTATCAAACATCAATATTTTCCGGCCCTTTCGATCTAGGTCAGAACCCATTGTCAGTTGTCTGGCCTAGTTATCTAGAGTTGGCTGTGTATATTTAACCTTTCACGACGTATTATTTTTTACCTCTCTGGATGTATTTATAAATTGTTGTATACTGAATTAGCAAAGTATATTGGATCTGCGTCACCTTAAAATGTACTGTTAGCTAGTATATCGTCTCAGAGGGTGAAGGCTTAACCCTGAGGACATGCTTTTTATATGCCAAATGTTGGACCTAAAACATTTGTAGATTCAGAGTGCTGGATATCCTCATATACTCGATAAATTGCTTCATTTCCATACACAATTGATATAATATGTATAATCATATAAATGGGGAATGTAGAGGAGAGGACACAAATTAGAGAGAGAGAGAGAGAGAGAGTCGAGGATTGTGGAGAAAGAAAGAGCGAGGATAGAAAGCGGAGAAAGAGAGAGTGAGATAGAAAGGGTAGAAAGAGAGAGTCGAGGATGAAAGCGGTAGAAAGAGAGAGTCGAGGATTGAAGGGGAGAAAGGAGAGAGTCAGTATAGAAAGCGGAGAAAGAGAGAGAGAGAAAAGAGTCGAGGATAGAAAACAGGAGAAAGAGAGAGAGGAGGAGTCGAGGATAGAAAACAGGAGAAAGAGGAGAGAGAGAGACGAGGATAGAAAGAAGAGAAGAGAGAGAGAGAGAGAGAGTCGAGGATGAAAACAGGAGAAAGGGAGAGGCAGAAGAAGAGCGAAACGACAATAAATACTACGATTAACAAATGATATATTCACACCAAGTGAATTGTGGAAACAAGTACTCAGTGCATTTAACTAATATAAAGGATGGCAGCGAATCATGGACAATGAACAAGCAATCAATAAGATCGCTGGAAGCCACAGCGATGTGGTTTTACAGAAAATGCCATGGACAGAGAAGAAAACAAGCTGTGAGGTTTTAAAACAAGCCTACACACAAGAAACCTTATCAAAAGAATAAGAACCAGACAATCAAGGTTCTTCGGACATGTAATGCGAAGAGTAGGATAAGAGCATTTAGTGACAACAGAAAAATACAGGAAAGAAGATGGGAAGACAGAGGAAAGATTTGGATGGTCTGACATTGTGGTTCGACAAAAGATCGATGTCGGAACTGATTAGCTGCACCAAGGAGAGAAAGTTGTAAGGACATGATCATACTCCGCATGTATGCCTCTTGATTATTGACATATTTTATAAGAAGTTGTGCTTGAACTTCCACACAAACCGGTCTAAATATGGTGATTTGTAAAACCCGGCCACACAAACCGTAAATATGGTGATGTTTCGAAAAACCAGTCTAAATATGGTGATTTTTTGTTAAACTGTCCACAAACCAGTCTAAATATGGTGATGTTTGTCAAACTGCCCGACATCTAAATATGGTGATGTTTGTCAAACTGTCCCACAACCAATCTAAATTCTGATGTTTTTAAACTGCCCCAAAAAGTCTAAATATGGTGATGTTTGTTAAACTGTCCCACACAAACCGGGTCAATATGTGATGTGTTTGTCAAATTGTTCCACACAAACCAGTCAATGTGGTGATGTTTATCAAACCAAATGCAATTTGTTAACAAGATTAACTTGGTTATCACTTACACTGAATGTTGAGAGTATAAAGAAGGACCGGTTTAGAAATAAAGACACCAGGAAAAAGTAGGTATAACATCAGTACTGAACTTCAAAGAAACAACAAAATTAAATGGTTCGACCACATATGCAGATTACTAACAGACATTGTGCCTCAAAGAGCAATGCTACTCGATAAGTGGATAGAAAGCAACAGGACGACGCAAAAGCTGGACCTAAATATAACAGAGGTGGTGAGAAAAACTATTTGGAAGTGCACACAAGAGTCCGTTCTATAAATCTCTTCTTACATTGACGCTGTGAAGCAAAACAGAATTACAGAAAAAAAGAAAAAAAAGACGCGTACATACTTAAACAATAATTCTGATCCATCTTTCCTGGAAAGTATAACATTCTTTGTCCACTTTTCGCTTCTTGTTTGACATTGCTATCGTAAATGTTGGAGACAGATAAATATGGATGAGAACAGGAGTTGCTTTAAATAACCCAGAGGAAGCACAGGAAGCAAAGACTATGATCAACAAACTACTCGTGCACTGTTTGGTTGTTACAAATAAATATCACTTTTCAACATCTTTCTTATGTACCTAACTTTTCTTACCATCCACCTATGACCATTTTAAAAAATAGAAAGGCAGTAAAACTTCCCACAAGTGCAAGTATACTTTGCCCACACTGTACAAGAATATTTCAAGCCCGTATCGAGCTTACTAGTCATCTACGCACACACCGACAAACATAACGCAACTACATTCCCTTGGATGAAAATTGTATGGTCATCATCACCCGTGATAAACGAGCATCACCATCTAGCTTCACCAACACAATTCCTTCCTCTTAACATTTATTAATTGCAGATAAAACAATATAACTATTTTGATATCGTAGACATTACAGATGTGTCTCGTTTTCATAGCTTTCGATCGACACTGTCTCCGCAGCATCTGGAATGGTTTCGCCCCCAAGTGTTTTTTCGTGATCTTTTGTTTCGTTTGTACGGTTAAAAGAGTTGAGAACATCATTTTTAATAACTTATTATATTTCGATTTTTTTTTCACGTATGTTTTCAAAAGTGACATTTTTATTCGTCTGTTTGTGTCTTTTTAATATCATAGTTTTGCTTATAGCAGAGGCCGAAAGTATTGTATTGTTGCCCGCCTGCCCAGAGTGTTCGTAGCGCGTTGGACGACGGGTGACAAGCCCACTGTAGGCGGTTCAATTCTGCTGACTGGCAGAAAAGCCACAGGTTCTCCATATTTACGGTGTTCGTAGCACCGAACCGAAGGGTTACAATGTTCAGGCACGAGCCGAAGAGCTGAAAGCTCAAGGCTTCGGATCGAAAAATAAAAGTAGTAATGTTCGATATATTTCGTGGTCGGTCAAAATTGTTGAATGGGCTAGTTACTGATTACGTCTTAGTTATCAGTTACCATTTATATGAGGAATATCATCATAGCACTCCGGACATGTCCATAGGTGCTCCGATCTTTGCCTCAATAAATCCTGCAGAGTCCAACCACCCAACACGCCAATTCGATTTTGATTAATCACTCTGTTTGTATATTTGGTATGCCATTCTTTTTTGGACTGTACCAATATCGACACCTATCTCTCTCAATCTGTTCAGCGACTGGGATTGACAACCCTGAAACTCCTTTGATTGGAAAGGCTCATTCCGTTTAGAAAGTAACTTCAGTCTACTACAGCTTCCACTGGTATCGCAGCTGGCCTATTCTAGTTTTTTCAACTGTCAAGGGTTCTTTTACTGCTCATCCTGAACACGACCTACACTTCATCGTCCGTCTCCTATAGGAACAGAACTCGATCTCACCTACACTAAATCAGGAATCACTAAAAAATATCTGGATGGATTCACGAGGAGCAGACCGACTACATCTGGAACGAGAGACTAGTACCAAACCTTGACGCCCTAGAGACGCCCTAACAGAGATTCAATAACAATAACCAAGTCTAACAACATTCGCATCGTGTAATATTAATAAAGGTAGCTGTATTAGACCTCACAGTCCGCCTCCTAAGACATACATAGAGGTAGCAGTGTTACTATTCTTTGCTCCTTGAGAGCCTCCGGAACACGGCGTGATTGAATGATATGACCATCATCGTTGCACTTCGGTGTGTAACCATGTCTGCTCAAATCTCCTTCTTACACAGGAAGATCTCAGCGGCAGTGCATGAACTCTGTAGCACCAGAGAGGGTCCCCTATGTAATTTCGAAGATGGTGGAAATATTTTGCAGGAATTATTTTAAACAGTGTTTTAATTAATTTTGCCTTGGCAGCAGCTTTCAGCCTGCGCTTTACGATTTGAACTGCCTGTGTTCTTTATATGCACAACTTGATCGGGGACATACATTTTATCGTCCGTTCCCAATAGGACTAGGAACTCGATCTCACCTACACTTAGATCGGGGACCTCTGAAAATATATCTCGATTGCTTCAGAGGGGGGAACGACTACATCTGTAACGAGAGACCAGTACTAACTTCTACACCACAGAGACCCCTAACAGAGATTCAATAACAAATAATCGATTATTAACCAAATTATCATCGTGTAATATTCTTATATGTATTGTGTTTTAGTTTTAAGCTCCAGTGAAATTCTTTCCAATCTCGAATAATTTTATTTGTATAATATCTGCCTTCGTTTTTATCTTGTGTTCATTGTTGCAGATTAATGTTCACGTAACATTATTCATACAAACTTTGATTTCCAATATTAAAGCATTAAGTTTTGTTTTGTTTTACTCTTCAAGTCTGTTTAACTTTGTGCAAGTCACGATTCTATTATTCATAATCACCGTTTTTATGAATACATCGAATGGTGTTGTTAGAAAAAGAAAAATAGAATGTAAGATGGTATCGATCTGGATATCATGTGATTTTGTTTAATTAAATACAGGCGATTGTTTCATTTCTTACTTACAGAGGTGGTTCTGTTTTTTTAAAAGTTGTTTCATCTTTCTGTTAGGTTCGATCCATCAGTGGTTTGGATACTTTGCAAACTTCAACACCTAGCGAGCATTTTGTCAGAAAACGGAAGAATAACTAGAAATCCAAATAGATGCAACAAAGCAAATCAAATAATAGAATAAATAATGCAAATTTTAAAATGCAAACATGTCACATAACACAAAAAAGCAATGTTCAACACAATCTTTCTTTCAACATTATGCTATAGGCCAAACCTGGATGTTGACATTAAAGGATAGAAGAAAACTAGTCACAACAAAGATGAAGTGTCTACACAGAATTTGGGGGAACAAGAAGAGACCGTGAAAATGAAGACATCAGGAAAAAAGTGAATACAACATCAGTACTAGACTTTATCAAGAAACAACAAATTAAATAGTTCGGGCCCTGTAAGTAGATTACCAACAGACAGTGCACCTCACAGGCAATGTTACTCGATACAATGAATACAATGCAAAAGTTCTGCCTCTCATAAAAAGTGGACACCAGAATATGTAGAGGTGAGAAAAGGAATTACTGTTTGTAGGCACTTTAAAAATCCCTTCTCTGATCTCTTCTTATTTTGGCACTCTGAGGCAAACCAAGTTGGAAAAAGAAAAGAGTACTTTTCTTTGAGAATAATCCAGTCAAAACTAATATCAAACAATACAATGACCACCTGAAAAACTATTTACCAGTAGTCTCAATTTTTTTGCTGGTACCTACGAACCAAAACATTAATAGAAATAAAAATATTTTTCAGTAAATACATAATTATTAATACATTTCTTTTATATACTTTATTTATACATTTATTTTACTACAATTGGACTATAATGTGGGGAATTTGTAATGTTTGCTACACAGAAAGAAAGTACTCCTATAAGATAAGCCAGCTATTGGCTAGTAGTGTGCGTGTTGCATTTGTAATTCCGTGCAGTGGTTTATGAGTATGGAATGAGTCAAGCAAAGTTACAACAGAAAAATATAAAAAATCAAACCCTTGCCTTGATTAAAAACATATAAAGATAACAAATTGTGTATTAAAAGTATAGACCTCTTTTTATTAAAAACAATTAAAAACATATGGAATAACAAGGACTTGTTTTAAGCAATTAAAAACATATGGAATAACAAGGACTTATTTTAAAAAAGCAATTAAAGCATATGGAATAACAGGACTTGTTTTAAAAAAGCAATTAAAACATATGGAGATAACAAGGACTTGTTTTAAAAGCAATTAAAAATATATACAGAATAACAAGGACTTGTTTTAAGCAGGTAAAAACATATGGAATAGAGGACTTGTTTTAAAAAAGCAATTAAAATATATGGAATAACAAGGACTTGTTTTAAGCAATTAAAAACATATGGAATAACAAGGACTTGTTTAAAAAACCAATTAAAAATATATGGAATAACAGGACTTATTTTAAAAAAGCAATTAAAAACATATGGGAATAACAAGGACTTGTTTTAAAAAGCAACTAAAAACATATGGAATGGCAGGACTTGTTAGCCAGTAAAAACCATGGAATAACAAGGACTTGTTTTAAAGCAGTCAAAAACATATGGGAGATAGCAGGACTTATTTAAAACCTAAAAAACATATGGAGATAGCAAGGACTTGTTTAAAAAAAAAACTAAAAAACTGTATGGAGATAAAACAATTTAGTGTGAAACAATATATAAAAGCATGGAGATGAAAGCGTGGTGCAAAAAAACTCATACAAAAACATATGGAATGAAAGGTTCTCAGTGTTAAATAAAACACACAAACAAATATGGAGATAAAAGAATTGAGGCAAATAAACCCTTCATAAAACAAGCTGAGAATATACCAATGCCAAGTCGAATTGCTATACGATAGCAAATACTGGAAAGTGACGCAGACATTTGCGCATTCGCTGAGATGTTTCAAAGAAATGTCTTTTAGGAAATATTGCAATATGACCACAAGACAGATCACAAATGATAAGTTGCCTAAATTCAATTACGTCACTGGCAACAGGATCAGATTAAGAAGATGGAGATGGATTTGGACATGTGCGTAGAATGTGGACTGGAAGCTCAGTAAATATTTCTCTCTTCTATGAACAGCAGACATAAGGTAAAACAGGGCAGACAAGAATAGATCATGGAAATGGGGTGACAACAGGAAATGAAAGAGCGTGGACAGACATTGAGTAATAACATGCTCCCATGGCATGAGAATAGACAACAGACGGGCATCAGTGAAGAATCAACTGTGAATACCGTATATGTAACTATCATATGAAAAAAAACAGAAGAACAGATATGCATATATAAAAGCATTTATCATCATCATCATAAAATATTGTCCTTGAGCAGAACTTTGCCACCCCAACCCAGTCCTTCTAATTTCTCTCTCCTTAGAAAGCCCAGATATCCCTTCTGCCAGCATGCGTTCAAGCCTCAATTACATTTCTGAATCAGATCTTTCTACAACAGATCCACTCTTCTCTACTCTTTGCCAGAATGTCCTTGTATGATGGTTTTCTTCAGCTCTTAGTGTCTCTATTATATGTGTGAAATTCTACAATATTCTCATTTATTTAGCAATTAGTAGTTTTTCTTTGATTTGATTTCTTCTAGGATAGATCTATTTGTTGTTGTCTATGTCACGACATACTACATATATAATCAGACAATACATTAGTAATTTATTTCTCTCTCTCGCTATCCCGACCCTAGACTGATGAATCATCTTTATCATGAATTTTAAATAGTTGCACAGGGACTCCGTTCCTCCGTACAGCTACTCGCTTTGTGTTTTGCTCTGGCCAGGTTTCGTTTTCTGCCACCTACGCATCGTGACAATCACTGCAGAACGTGTTCCTGCCGTCATATCCGCACACATAGGCACAGGCTAGTTACTTTGATTTTAGATTTATTTATACATGTTGTGCAAAAGCTTGTTGTAAGCCCAGTGCAGGCGAGTATGGCAACATTCGCTACAGAGACAGACCCATGAAAGTATCCGTCGCTGTTTGTTATACTAGAAGGATGATCTTTGGC
Organism: Arion vulgaris; assembly: GCA_020796225.1. Classification (NCBI taxonomy): domain Eukaryota; kingdom Metazoa; phylum Mollusca; class Gastropoda; order Stylommatophora; family Arionidae; genus Arion; species Arion vulgaris. The sequence goes on along the minus strand of JADZMA010000612.1, from coordinate 16,794 downwards.
CCATTTGTCTCTGTAGTACCAGCCGATATAGTTGTTCTGAAAACTCCTCATAACTGATCGTAGTCAGTCTGAGGTAGACAATTATTTAATCAGTGTACAATCATTATTCTCTGATTCTATATTTAAAGTGCTGTGTAGAAGTGCGTTTCTTCTCTTCTGTTGCTGTTCTTTTCTTGATAAAGGACCTTTTTGGTCGAAACGTTTAACAATGTATTATTATTGTTTTGTATTTTATTAAACCCGCAGTACTTTGTTTTACGTGTTTCGCCATTTGCTGCATAATTTTACTGCAGTCTTTCCTTATATCGATGGCATAATTTGTTTTCCGATCAAGAAGCACAGCTTTGGCCTCTTCGGCTCCAGTGCCATGGACATCGTAATCCTTCGGTTCGGTGTCACGAACAATGTAAATCTGGAGTACCTGTGGCACTGCCAGCCTCCCCGGGTAGATCCGCACTCCACAGAAGGGCTTATCGCGATCGTCCAACGCGCCAGGAACACGCTGGGCAGGCGAGCAGCAAGAATATAAACATAATCACCCAAAAGAGACTTTGTAAAATGTATCAGACATGGCCGCCACATGATGCACTGCTCTTGTCAATAAAGTACAGAAATGAGACCAAAAAACAATCTGAGATAGAGTAGTGAGACAGATTGAAAGAGACAGATCACAGCGCTGGAACCTGTGCAGGGTTTCAGGTAGGAAATGGTACATTTGTGCTGTCCTAATCGACAGGACGTCGTCACAGATTTAACTAGTGAGAAATATTTAACGTTTAGACCAACGATTCCCAAACTAGATTACCACAGGACATCTTAAATATGTTTGCTGCCACAGACCTAAACGTTTCTGTATATAAACATCTTCCTAGCGATGGAGTTATTTTACACTACCATAGCTTTATTCAACCGTTCCATTTACTCAGACTGCAGGGAAACTTCAAATGATCTTTCATTTTGTCCTGTCAGACAGTTAGACTCAGTCAGTCCTATTTCACTGATTTGCCTTGAACTAGTTACAACTGTTTATATATGTTTTACAATTTTCTGTTTGAAATGTCAAGATCATAAATTTCTTTAAGCTCTTACAGGAATTCCTTTTGAGCACTCGCCGTCTCTCAGAGGGTCCTTTATTTGGTTGAAAGCAACTGGAATAGAAGATTGACTATTCAGGGTTTAACGTTGATGATAAATTAGCTCAATTCTACTTTGCTTTGCTTATTGTTTTACAAATCTACAGCAGTGGAATATATTTCGATATTTTATAAAACAAACTCATCGTGGATACGATTTCTTAAAATAGATTGATTGATTGATTGATTGATATGACCATCATTGTTACACTTCAGATGTCGGGCTCACAAAGGGACAAAGAGATAAATAACACTGCACCTACAAAAATGTCGTTAAAAAACGACTGAGGTAGAAGCCTAGAGAATACCTGATAAATAAAAGCATCGCACAAATCGGATGTACTAAACCTGTAGGCGCTATAACTGGCACAATGTACCCAATAGCTCTTGGAACTCGGATCACATTCAAATCACAAAAGTGATTAACACGTGGTCGATAGGATTAGAAGAATATGAAAAGAAGAAACGCTGATGAAGTAACCATGTGCTCCGGTCTCTTACACAGGAAAATCTCAGCGGCGTACACAAACTCATAGTAACATTGGCGAGGGTCAGCGATGCAATTTAAAAGATATTTAAAATTTGTTATATAAATGTTGTATTTGTTAATCTTACTAATAAATTTTGCCCAGGCAGCAATTTCCAACCTGTATATCTCGATCTTAAACTGTGTGGTTCATTTACATTCTCCAACTTGGACGTGCTTCGTCTTCGATGGTGCTAGGAACTCCTGATCTCACCTTTGCTTGAATTACCTACCTCTCTGGAAAACCTGTTGGATCCCGAGTAATGAACCGAGTACATTTAGGACGAAATGCGAACTGAGTACATTTAGGATGAGATGCAGACCGAGTACATTTAGGATGAGATGCAGACCAGTACATTTAGGACAGAGATGCAGACAAAGTACATTTAGGATGAGATGCGAACCATTTAATTAGGATGAGATGTGGTCCGGGAGTACATTTAGGACGAGATGAGAACCGAGTACATTTAGGATGAGATGCGAACCGAGTATATTTAGGACGAGATGCAGATCAGACATTTAGGACGAGATGTGAATCAGTACATTTGAATAAGAATGCCCAGACTGAGTACATTTGGATGAGATGCAGACTAGTACATTTAGGATGAATGCGAACTAGTACATTAGGATGAGATGTAGACAGTACATTTAGGATGAGATGCAGACTGAGTACATTTAGGATGAGATGTAGACCAGTACATTTAGGATGAGATGCAGACTGGTACATTTAGGATGAGATGTAGACCGAGTACATTTAGGATGAATTCTGAGCTGAGTACATTTAGGATGAGATGCGAACTGGTACATTTAGGACGAGATGAGAACCAGTACATTTAGGATGAGATGAGAACCGAGTACATTTGGATAGAGATGCAGACACTAACATCTATTCTAAGAAGACAGCCTCCCCCACCCTCTCTCCTTACATAAAAAAAAGCTAAATAAAGTCGAAAACAAAGATTGAATAATATAAGATGATAAGTGCAGAACACAAAACAAGTTTTTTTTAGAAACCAAACAGCAGAGAAAGATCGTTCCATGCAGATCTTTAACCAGTTTTCTCTTCTTTTCAACGTTCCTGTAATACTTATTAACCATCTGGCTTGATCTGTATGTGATCAAAAGCCTAGAGCGATTGTACGTTGTGCAGTTATGCGCTTACAAATATTGCTTATCCGATTTCTGCGATGCTTTTTACTTACTAATTGGTTTCGCTAGGTCCTTCATCAGTCGCCTCTTACGACATGCCTTGTAGGTCATAGTGGTACTATTCTTTGCTTCCTTGCGGATTGAGTACCATACGGACGCTAGCTAGTAAAGGATAAGAAGACAAAAAATGCACATTAAAAATACATATTTTCGTTAGCTTTTGGCATTTTCCCTTCGACGTGAGGCCATAGGAAGAGAATACACAGGTCTGTCTGGGTTGGATGTTTGTAGAAGTATCAACTTTCAGTAGGGGTAGGTACATCTGCATGGATTTTACTGCAGCCTTTTTATTTTGGATGGATTTGCACGATCCTTCCTTCTACATGGTTTTTACTGCTGTCTTCCATGCCATAGTTTTACCAGTCTTCCCTTCTACCTAGTTTTACTACCAGTTTCCTTCTGGTTTTACTGCAGTCTTCCCTTCTACATGGTTTTACTGCTGTCTTCCCTTTTACATAGTTTTGCTGCAGTCTTCCCTTCTACCCTGGTTTTACTACAGGTTTCCTTCTACTTGGTTTTACTGCAGTCTTCCCTTCTACATGGTTTACACAGTTATCCTTCTTACATGGTTTCTGCAGTCTTCCCTTCTACATGGTTTGTTTACAGTTGTCATACCATGGTTTGCAGTCTTCCTGCTTCTAGCAATTTTCTGCAGTCTTCCCTTCTACATGGTTCCTGCAGTCTTTTTCCTTTACATGGTTTTACTGCAGTCTTCCCTTCTACATGGTTTGCTGCGGTTTTCCCTTCTGCCTGGTTACTGCAGCCTTCTATTTGGATGGTTTGCTTTTATAGTCTTCCCTTCTACATTAGTTTACGCAGTCTTCCCTTCTATAGTTTACTGCAGTCTTCCTTCTACATAGTTTTACTGCAGTCTTCCCTTCACATGGTTTACCACAGTCTTCCATTCTACCTGGATTTTTCTGCAACCTTTCACCTTGTATATATTTATACACATGAAGGACATAATTTGGATGTTCTAACATACAATCACCAAACAAACAGATGACATATGATACAGTCTGGCTTATCTCAATTCTTCAGAAATACGTTTTTATCTTGTGTTTGATCACAAACTGAAGATCGTACGTGACTGTAAAAACAATAGCTACTGCTCATCCTTACATAATTTTTGTTGGAATTATATTAGCAGTGAGTGTGTGTCTTTGCATCTTGCTTGTGTTGTTCATCTCGATGTTTTCTTTGGGGTTTGTGTCAAGAAGGTGGTTGGAGGTAGTTGGGTATGGAGGAGAGAGTAGAGAGGGAAAATGGGAGACAGGAGTGGGAATAGAAAGTTTTTTCCCGATCAAAAGCATGGGCATTCAGCTCTTTGGCTCAGTGCCATGGACATTTTCGGTTCCGTACAAACCTGTAAATCTGGAAAACCTTGGGGTTTTTTTCCCCAGCCAGGGGGTTAAACCCCCACCCACAGGGCTTTCCGACCCCCAACATGAACACCTGGGCAGGCGGGGGCAAAAAGGGGTTAAAAAAGTGAGCAAGGGGGGGAAAAGGTTCGAAAGAAAAAAAGGGGTTGGATGTGAGGGAAAAGAGACAGAAATGCCATTATCTTCCCCATTTTCCCCCACCCCCAAAAATTTTTCCCCCATTGCTACAAAGTAAAAAAATTATAAATTGATGAAAAATGTAGTAATGTGAAGGGGAAGCTCAGTAAATATTGAAGGGGGGGGAGGCTATGTAAAAGGGAACTGCGAAAAATGTAAAAAAGGGAAACAGAAGGTTTGAAAAAAAAAAAACATGTAAGCAAAAATATGTAAAGGGGCTCAAAAAGTAAAAAAAAAATATGTATTTTTACAAAACAAAAAATAAATGACAATCCGCCCGGTGGTTGGGCCCAAATTTGGGTTAAAGAAGGGGCCCTGTTCCTGCAATGTCGTGGGGCGACTAAGGAGGTTTCAAAATCGGATGCACATGCCCTAAACGTGGAAGTCTATGTGTTTGGGGTCTCCAAAACAATGTCAAGTACACCTTGGGAAAAGATTAAACATATCTAAGGTGTTTAAAAATTGGTGAAAGCGAAAAAGAAAAAAAAGAATGAATACAGCAACTTTTTGGGCCGAAACGCCTTTATAAGCAAACGATCCCCGGAGTGACTTCTTTTTCTGCATTTATTTTTTTTTCTTTCATCACATATTTTCATTCATTTTTAGACCATTGTAATTCTTTGTCAAAGTGTATATAAGTGTCAAATTTCCTCCTTTGTATCGTTTCTTGATAAAGGTTTTGTTTGAAACGTTGCTTTTTGTCATTGTTTTGTATTTTTCAAAACTCATACTTTTTACCCGTGTTTCACCAAAAAAACTAACAGCCTTAAAAAGGAAAAACGCTTCCCCCCTTTTCTTCAGAATTCCTAAACTAATTTAGTTGATCCTGTAACTGGGCTTTAAAAATACCATATTCTCTCGAACGATGATTTTTCCCCACTTGGATTTGATTTTAAATACCATTAAATGGTACAGATTGGAAAACTTGTTATTGATCATTCAAAACCGGGCCTTAAACAATTTCACTATGTCTGTTGATTTATGGCTAAGTCTGCTTTGTTGTTTAAAACAAATCGGGCGTTTCTCTTTCTAAGTCTTTTTTTTATACAGGGTGTTTGTAAGTCAACAACACTTTATATTTAAAAATAAATGGGAAAAGCAAAGTACATGACGTCATCAAAAAAATGTTTTTCCAAATCAATTTTTGTTGTAATATCATTGAATGACTGTTGTCTGCTGGGTAATTCTTTTTCCCCAAACCATAATGGTGTTTTTAACGAAGACAGAATATTTTACAATATGATGAAATTTTACAGACATATCTTGAAATCTTGGTGGATATTTCCCCTCTTTAAAAGCATATTTTATTTTTTTTTCTAGTTTACCAAAAACAACAGTGACATGCAGTAACTATTGTGACTAATTTACTATTTGTATTGAAACTATGCAAAAAACGCTATGCTGGCAGACAAAAGAATTGTAAACCAACAAAGAACCGGGGTCGTTTGTCGCCCACTTGATGGACATACTGAGGAGAGATCGGGCACTTATGGATAATTTGTTCGACGTCGTGATGGTGATCCGACGGCTCTAAAAAATAAAAATAAGAAATTTTTGTGGTACGTCGTATTTTTTAACTGACCTACATAAATGTTGTGGACTTTACAAACACAGTGTATTTCCAACAAACCCGCCTCTTCCATCTTCTGTCAAAATGTTGTTTACAAGTTAAAATATGCTTTTTTTAGTTCCTCATTAAATCTCTTCTCAAAAAACTGTTCCCCGATTAATATCCCCACACAATTTGGGGGCCCTTTCAGACATATTTTATTGAGCATGGTCTGCCCCCGGTGCCTCTTCCCCCCAAAGTTCCAAAAAAAACATTTGTTTTGGTTTAATTTTTTTCCCTTCTCCTCCCCTGCCTTACCCTCTTGTGGGCCCCCGCCGAAACACCCCAACCATCTTAGTGGTCTCTGCCGGCATGCCTAACCATCTTATGGTCCTCTGGGACCCTGATATATAAAACCATCAAGTGCATGTCCTTCGGATATGGAAAAGCAATTCCCCCTCCCAAATCTCTTAAGATTTGCTGGAGTTACAGAGTTCAAACTTCCCGTGAAATACTCTCTTCAGGTGGTGTCACATAATACGAACTTGCCAAATATTGCCCTTATAATGAAGTCAAATCGTTTTTATTTGACCTAGACCCCAGTTGAAATCGATAGTCTTTTTTGATGCTAGATGTTCGTTGAGTCCCTGCTTACGTCCAAAATAAATGGTCCTAAAAATAAGGTAGCATAAATTTGATTTCTTCTTTTTGACTAAAAAAAATAAAAAAAAAGAGGTTTTAAAATGCACCTTACTAAATCTTTATGCTTCAAAAACATTAAAAGATTTTCAACATCAAAATACAAAATTTCCATTTTAATGCCATAGATTTTTAAATTTTTGGAAAACATCTGACCAAAAGTTTTTTACAAATGAAAAAATAATGGCCCAATAATCAATCAATCAATCAATCAATAATCAATCAATCAATCAATTATTCTTATTAATTTTTTAAATTTTGGTAAAAAAACATAATCATTCCCTCCATTTAAGATCTTTTTCTTTGTTTTCCCCACCCCCCCCCGACCTGTACACCCACTTTTCCCCTCCACACCCTAACACTTTTTTCTTGTAACAATATATAAAACCCGTTTCCCTTTCCCATACTGTCACACACGCGCCTAGGACATGACGTCAATGCCCCATAAAGTGGAAGTTAGATCAACCACTGATTGTTTACCCGCGACCGGGTTTTTTAGTTAGTTTTAGTTAGTTCTCCCCCATTGAAGTTGTACTTTTGACCCTCTCAAGCTCGCAATTTCTCAGGAGATTCAGACTATTCCCGATGCGACTTTCAGACTCCGTCAAGTGTGATTTTTCTTGGGGAGACTTGAATTTTGGAAATTTAAATTTGAAAAACAAGTGAGTAAATTAAAATTAAATTTAAAAAAACCAGGTCTTTTAGACTGCTAATAATATAGACGATTTCATTCGTTTTTTGTTCCCGTTATTTTTCTCTTCTTCCTGTTTCGTTTTGCATTGTTTTTAATCCCCGGTTTTCCTTTTTCTTTTAGATGAGTTTTTAAAATTTTAAAACGGGGTTTTTGAAAATTTTTTTTTAAGTCCCGGCCTGTTTTTGTCCTTGCGTCTAAAAAAGGGGAAAAAAACACCCATTCTTCTTTTTCCCGGTCGTCCTCTTTTTGTTTCCCGCTGTCCTTTCTTTATTTCCCGTTTTTTCTCTCCTAAGTTGGTTGGGCTTTCCCGTTCTTTTGAATTTTGGTGTAAACTGTGCAGTTTTTTACAAAGTTGTCTTTTCGTATACAATTAATTTGTCAGTTTCTTCTAATTGTCATTAGTTTTATTAATATTTTTTGTTTTCCCAGAATTATTTAGCTATTTATCTACTTGTTTCAATTAATTTGAAACTTAGTATATGTTGTATAAGGTGGTCCATGTTGTTGTGGTTGTTGTTGTATAATAATAATGACCATAGCAGACCGGGTTTAGATGTTACTACTTAATTTACGAACAAATAAACTAATATCACTCTTATTCTTGCGATCAGGTTTTATTGATGGCATTTGTTTACAATCGTGACATAAACGTCTACTCACTTCCATAGTTTCTATCGGTCTCTCGCATCACTATCTTGTAACCTAGCAGTCCTATTAACCTACGTCAAACTAATTCCATTCTACAGTATCTCTCTAGTATCTCTCTAGTATCTCTACTAGTATCTCACTAGTATCTCTCTAGTATCTCGCTAGTATCTCGCTAGTATCTCTCTAGTATCTCACTAGTATCTCGCTAGTATCTCTCTAGTATCTCTCTAGTATCTCTCTAGTATCTCTCTAGTATCTCGCTAGTATCTCTCTAGTATCTCTCTAGTATCCTTCATAGTATCTCTCTAGTATCTCTCTAGTATCTCGCTAGTATCTCTCTAGTATCTCACTAGTATCTCTCTAGTATCTCCTATATCTCTCTAGTATCTCTCATATCTCTGTATTTTCTAGCTCCTTTCTTCTAAATATCTACTAGTATCTCGCTATATCTCTCTAGTATCTCTCTAGTTCTCCTAGTATCCCCCAGTTCCCCTTTTGTTTCCTATATCCCCTTTTATTCCCCTATATCTCTCTGTATCTCGCTTTCTCGAAATTATCTCGCTAGTATCTTAGTATCTCCTAAATCTCTCTTTTCCCCTAGTATCTCGATATATCTCCTAGTATCTCCTAGTATCTCCTAAACTCCCTTTTGTAAATCTTTGGTGGGGTTTTCCTTCAAATTCTCTATTTCTCTTCTGTATACTTTATTTGTTCTATTATGATAATCCTTCTCTCGGGATGGAAGGATAAAATGGCGCTTGTCATCTTTTTTTTGGGGCCAGACACAAATTTTCTGGAATATATTTTGGGTTGGTTATATTTTAATTTTTTAAATAATAAATACACGTAACTCATTATTTTTTGGGACCCCGGCCCCTTCCCTTAATGACGGGGCCACTGGGGGTAACTTTCTTTCTTTTGTTTATAATTCATCTGTCCTCCCCCTTCAGTTTGTGCTTTTATACCTGAAAAACACATGATTTGTCGTTTTGATTCTTAAATCTTTTTTCATACCTCGGGGAATTGGGTAATATGATGTTAGGGGGGCATTTTTTTCCCTTTACCTCGGCAGTGGATGGGTATTGTAGTCCATCCGGCATTTATTCATGCTTTTTCCAAAAAATATATTATGTAGTTCAAGCGGCGTAAACTCGATCCAAAAACTACCTGGTTCAAACCCCGTGGGGATGGGTTTGGAAAAACTTTCGATCTGGGTTTTCCGAAAGGTAAAAATAGAACCGTTTAAAGCGCTGTCAAACTACTGGGTATAATTGTGCCTAAAAATCAGACTCTTTAAAGGGCTGATGGGTGTCTTTAAAAATATCTTTTTTTCTTTTCTCTCTTTCTCTCTCTCTCTCTCTCTTATATATATATATATATATATATATATATATATAAATCTATATATTTTTTTCTTTTTGGTCTCATGGTTGCAAAATCAGAATCCCTCTTCCAACGTCTGTCGTAAAAGGGGCTGGTTAGGAAATAATCCCGACCAATCGCTGAAAAAAGAAAAAGCAAATTGTAAAAAACAGGGTGGGGTTGGCAGTTGATTTATCGGTCTTTAACCCGACCTGCAGTTCAAAAACCCCACGGACTTTGATTGCAAATGAGGGTGGATTTTCAAAAAATTTCATCCCGTTCAAAAGTCAATAAAATACTGAACAAAAATGCATAAAAAAACCAAAAATGCGTTCAAAAAAAAAGGGTTTATTTAAAATTCTTTTAAAGGGTATCAATTAATGTTTTAAAAAAGAAAGAGACAGACAAAGCTGGGAAACTGTTTGATGATCTGAATATCATAATCGTGGATGGAACCCGCTGATGAAGGACAGGGTGAAAAACCCCAAAAATTTTTAAAAGGCTCATGTGACTAGGTTTAGATGGAAAGTAAACTATTTTATTGGATATATATTTTTGTCTCTATTAGTTCTTGGGCATGCGGAACTGATCGATGTTTTAAATTTTTTTATTTAAATTTTTTCTACGACAGTGTACCATGGGGGTTTACCCCTTTAACAGAAAAAAATTTAAAAACTTGCTATAACAATTTAGTAATTTTTTGTTTTATCATTGTCCTTTTGTTCATTTCTTGGAAAAAACACAATTTAACGTTTCTTTTCAAGTCTTTTATTGAAGTGCTTTTGGATATACAATTTTTTTTGTTTTCCATCGGTGCATACGAATAAATCAAAATGTTTTCCGCCCTGAACAACATGGCTGCCCCAGGGGAAAAGCAGGATTTTCAAATGTGTCCACCCCCAAAGTGATTGCCCGGGTTGTTGAGGGTTTTGAAAAAAAAATCGCACCGGAAACTGCAAGCGTTTAATTCGAATCATTCTTTGGAATCATTGGGATGCGGGGCTAGTATATCTTCTCCTTTTTTTCCTTTTTAAAATTGTACCTTTCGTAATTTTCATCTATTTTTCACAAAAAAGTCTAAAACCCTTCAAAGTTTTTGGATTAATGTTTCGAGAAGAATGATGGGCCCCAAATTTTAAATTTAAAACATGGTGGCATGCCTGGCAAATCAAGTAATTCAAAATTCAGTTGGAAAATTGACAACTTTCTTGATTCATTGTATCGATGGACTTATCTTGTCCTTCGCCTGGTATTTTTTTTTGAATCAAAATTCATTCATTACATCCTTTTTTTTGCTGAAATTGCGTCCCGGGCCCAATGATTTTGAAATTATTGAATTTGAAAATTTTTATGAATCAATTCGTCGGGTTTTATGATGTTACAAGTTTTTGGCATTGTAATTGGAATATCGATTGGTTTTCCCCATTCCCAATACCAACAATTGTTTGGAAACGTTCAGGGGTTTCATCTATTTGTAGTTGTATACGCATTTGTCTTAAAGTTTTCTGTATGTGTCTCCATAAAACTGATGATTTCAGGCATGCATTAAGTTCATCAGCGGGTGTTGATCTTGGATAACTGGTGGGTTTTCCCGAAATCCGCAATAAAATGGGTCCCACCGAAGGCTGGTTTTCCCCCAAATCTTTCGTTCATGGCGCTTTTGCTTTTTATCCCCATAGTACATTCATCCCATATAATGAGTTGACTAATTGGGTACTTTCCCCTTGCAAATTTTTTATTTGCATTTTGGGTTCCATGTTTATATTCAATGGAAATTTTCACCTAAATGGCTGTTCGGCCCCCATCAAAGAGTTGCTGCAATTAAAAGATCATTGCCATCAATTTATTTCGTGATCTATGGTTCCCAAATAATTAAATGAAAAATTTTTGCCTGTGCCCCCGGCGCATCTAAAAAATCCACCTTTTGACTTTTTCATCATAATTCTGTCATATGCTATGCTTTTTCCCGGAATCAATTTTGGAAGTTCGTTTGAACAAATTACCAATTCGTTGATATCAAAATGTTTTTTTCCCCTCACAATCAAAAAGGTTTGCAGATCTTCGGGCCCATCCTTTCCCCAAAAATTCCATCTTTATTAGTGATTAAACATTTTCCCCTCTTGAAACCTCCTCATTTTTCTTTGGTGTGAATTAAAATGCCCGGATTTTGATTCGTCGCACCCAAGCATTGGATTCCTTCAACTACTTTACCTTGTTTGACTTGAAATTTTTTTCTTTTCATTCCATTTTGATATTTTGGTTCAGAGTAAATGCGTTTTTCAAATATTCTCAAATGAAAAAAATGCGTTAACGTTTTGGATGGTGACAATGTTGCATTGCATTATCTGTTGAGAATCACCCCTTCCATTTTAAAGGTGCCCCAAATGAACAACTGTTGGATTCGTTCATAATTGGAAATGATAAAATGCATACTCTTATTTCTAATGTGCGTCGTTGATAACCTCGTTTCATCGATGGATCCATTTATATTTCCCCTAAAAAACCCAATATCCCCTTTTTGATATTTAAATGCGATAGATTTCACCTGAAATATAAAATTTATTGTGTTTTGCGTCTTTAGAGTAACGGTGAATCTACCAAGATTACCCTTTAACATCATTTTTTCATTTTTACATGATGGTTTTTCCCGCCATCTTCATTTGATCGTCGACGATGGGGGATATCCGTCATTGCCAGTGATAATCAGCTTTAATTTTGGGGATTTTTTCGTGCATTTTCCTCAGACATCATGGTGTTTTAGACCACATGGACCGGTCATGTTTTGGTGCGCTTCAAATAAGTCTGGATAATGTCGACATCTGGTTTCTGCAGATGACGATAAATTTATCTGGTGTGATTTTTTCGATCACCAAATCAAAATGTTGCATGTGGAAACCCTCTTTTTGCCATTCGATGGAATACATCAACAGCGTTCCCCAAAAACACTGTTGACAATGAAACCCATTAAAGATTTCAATTTTTTTTTTGAATCCCGCGCAGTAATATCATGACGTCCATGATAATTGCCCCAGCTAACAAAGTTCAATTTCATCCCCGAAGGATTGCAAAAACTATAAATAAATCTGGCCCCTAGGCGCGAACATATGTCTTCATCTTGTGCGTATTCATGCATTGGCGGACTCCCTGTAAATGGGCGGGTAGTAGACCTTTTCCCAATTCATTGGGTTCACATTCCATCTTCTTTCATCACAAAAGAATGCTTTCTGAACGCAACTTGGTTTTATTTAATCGATGAGAGGTGCGTTTTGATTTTCCCTACATATCGACAATTATTGATGGAACAAATTTCGACATTTCAAGATAATTTTCAGCGTTTTTTCGAATCATTATTCGTAGAATAATAATTCATAGCACTCTTTCTTATTCGTTTCCTCATCTTTTTTGGTTTCTCAATTTGATGTTTAAAAGTTATCCATCTTCTCCCTTTCCAAAATAATATGGATATTAAATCCGTCGTAGGCGCGATGAGTTTTGGACTCGCTGAACATCACCACTTCTGCATGAAGAATTTTATCACCAATTAAATTCTTCCCAACCATCGATCAAATTTTAATTGTTGGTCTTTCTTCTTTCGTTTGACCAACAGGTGTTTTTTCTGCTCAAAAAAACTCGTAGTATCAGCTTTTTGTTGCAGGGCGTTTTGAACAATCAAATTTAAATTTTGGGGGATGAATAAAGTTTAAAGCGCGACTTTTCTCTTTTCCCTTTTTTAATCACAACGTTGATCAATTTTTCATCATTTTTCCCGAAAAAATTTGAAGAAATTTTAATCTGCGCCGGGGAGTGGGAGTGTGACCAGCACGATGATAAATTTTCCTGAACTTTTAATGTGGGCATTAAATTCTCCCCCGATATTTTTGCCCCCAAAGTGTCATTTTGGGAAAAAAAGTTATTTCGTATGTTTGCCAAAAATGTTTTGTTGGGTTGTGTCCCTACCTTTGATAAGGTTCGGGGGGCGATTTTACTAATTTTACTTTTTCCCCCCCCAGCATTCCGGGGATTCATTCTTAAATTTTACGACTGCAATACCATAAAATTATTTTTTAAACATTTTGGGGAAGACTATAATCTTTTTTTATTTAAGGCACCTGAAATTTTAAAACGCGTGCATGTTCGTCTGGGTTATAGTCGTATCAAAACGGTTTGCAGTCTTCTTCCGTTGCTCATTGTTTTCGAAAAGGACTTGAGCAGTGCGTACTCGATTGGTTTTAGTCTTGCCTCACGATGTCTCCAGACGTGGGGGTTTGGTGCGAACTCGATTGGTTCTAGTCTTGCTTCATTGCTCATGTTTGAGAATCGGGTTCAGCAGTCGAACTCGTTTTGGGTTTTTAGTCTTCCGTTGCTCGTCTGTTTCAGCGACGGGCTTTACGTGCGAACTCGAAAGGGTTTAGTTTTTTTCGTTGCTCATCTGTTTCAAACTAGTAATGCCTTTTTTTTTCGTGATCTAGGGGGTAGATGGGAATACTTTTCGTTTGGGAGGCATAATTGAAAATTTTGGAAATTCGTTGAAGTTTCGCTGGAATAAATAAAAAAAATTTGCATTTGATTAAATTCTATTAAAGATATCTATATATATTAACATATAAAAGCCGGGAAAAGTCTAATATGTTTGAAAATCATTAAACTGTATAAATCATTTGTCCCAAAATTCTCACTAAACCCCCCACCTATTGCGAAATGGTTTTTAAATTTTTTGCCCCTATGCGGGCAATGGTATGGATTGATTTACAAAATAATAAATGTAACCCCCTTTCTTTTGTAATCTAAATTTGGGTAATATTCTACATATAACGTGTACTTTATGGAAACGTTGATGGCAAAATAACCATCTTGCCATTTATAAAATCCCCAAAAATTCCCTCAAATAGATATTCCTCGGATCGTGTTTTTTGGTTTAATCGAATATAGAGCAATTTTGCCAACATAGCTAACAAACATTGATGGAATAGATGGAACTTAAAATAGATTTTTAGTATCATGTTATTAGAAACAAACCTTCACGTAAACTTTTTTGAAATATTGACTTTAACGCTTTTTGAAAAATTGACGATTCGTCATCGAATCGTGAGATGCCCTCTTTAAAATTCCGGAAAAAATCTCGATGAAATTTGCGTTTTCGTGGAAAAATTTGGATTTTGGGTTGAAAAACTCATGAAAAAGGGGTGTTATTATTTTTGATTGAAAGCTTAGCCTACCTATTTTAAACTTTTACAGGGAGCATCCCACATTAAAACAAAACCTGTAAATTTCAATCATCTTTAGTGTTTGAGTCTATAGGGAACAAACATACATACATACTAAAATTTTTATAATGGTTGTAACAGCGTGGAAGATTTAGTATAAACAGAAAGAAAGTGCAGAATGCGGTAAGCCACTATAGTGGTTTGTGTATACTGACCACATAGGTACTCAATATTATAGTTGGTGTAACTGGTCCACAGGCTGCACGCCTCTAGATTAGTTCAGTAAGGAGTGAGTTAAGAGCCCGATAAGAGGACCGATAAGATGAACCCTTTGTCCTTCTGTGCGATGTGCTGTCTCGCAACTATATACATTACATACATCCCGTCTTACGTTACATAGAGCTTGCAAGTAATTTCTCCATACCGCTCTGTCGTTGGGCAAGTCGCTCAATCTCTTCCATGGACTTGAGTCGATATTTCTTGGCTCTTTCAGCAAAGTTCGTTTCAGAGTTTTCCTTTGGGCGTCCTTTCGTTCTTGATCTCTTTCGCCCAAACACTATATAGACTAGGAATAAGTCAAACAGCTCTCTGCCAGTGTCAGCAGGCGTAACAGACACCGGAGCATATCCTGCAAGACTGTTCTCTCCTGGGTGAGCTCAGAAGAAACATGTGGCCACACTTCCAGTCGACCTGAAAACTAAGCTTTGGGGAAACCTGACAGCCCTGAAGCTGACTGCCCAGTTTGAGGTCCACAGTAAACAAAGTGCATGACCAGAGATCGTAGAAGAAGAACTCTTCGACTCCACTTCAGTGCCTGCTTGGTATTCTTTGATCATTTACTTCAACATATCCCATTTCTCCTCCCAATAACAGTTATTGCTAGTGTTTGACCATACATTTATCTGATTTCCTCACTTCTCCTTAAATCGTCCCATCGTATGTTCCACATTTTTCACAGACATATATTTGCAAATGCATTTAACTTACTTTCTACATCTTTACTCATTTCCAACTCTTACTGGTACATGTTAGGATTGAGACAACATTTGAATTGAACATTCTTAACAGTAACGCAGATATCACCTGGAATCTAAAATGATAAAAATAACAGAGCAGTTCACCTATTTAGGTAGCAATTTTGATTGCTACGGAAATGTTAAAAAGAAATTATGATACGGATTGGTAAAGCAACATCAGCTTTTAAAAGTCTAAATAAAATATGGAACTGCAAGTTATATAGTGTTAAAAACTAAATTACGAATTTTCAATTCAAATGTTGTATCAATCCTAACATATGCCAGCGAGAGTTGGAAAATGACTAAAGATATAGAAAGCAAGTTGAATGCATTTGAAAATAGATGTCTGCAGAAAATAATGAATATAAAATGGAACGAATTCAGGAGAAGTGATGAAATCAGAGACATGTAGTCAACCACTAGTGACAACTGTTATAAGAAAGAGAAGATGGAGATATGTTGGGCACACCTTGAGGAGAAATGATCAGCGAATATCAAAACAGGCATTGAAGTGGGATGCAAAGGGTTCAAGAAGAGAGGTCGACCTAGAGAGACCCTGAAACGAACTTTGCTGGAGAGGCAGGAAATATCGGTCTCAGTTCCATGGAGGAGATTGAGCGGTTGCCCAGGATAGAGCGGTATGGAGAAATTACTTGCAGGCCCATGTAACGTATAACGGTACGAGAGGAATTATTATTTATTAACAGTTGTCTATTATAAATGCAATAATCAATAAATATAAATATACTCCATATACGAGTATGCATTAAGACATCTAATCTCTGTTATTGTGTTCTGGATGTTTAACGATTTATTGAAATATCAACATCACTGGGCATGACACTTAGCATAACATCCATGATTTATATATTTTTCTTCTTCTTCAAACGCTCCAACATTTTAACCACTCTGTGATTTGATGTGATCTGAGCTTAAAGCGACTGTACGTTGTGCCAGTTATGGCCTACAAGTAGGCCAGCACATCCGATTTTGCAACACTTTTTATTTACTAGGTGGCTTCCTAGACCATTACCTCAGTCGCTCCTACGATATGCCTTATAGGTAGCATTATTACTATTCTTTGCTCCCTTGCGAGCCGACAACCTTCGGCGCGAAGATATATCAAAATTGACGTTGCTTCCTTTTTCTTTTTTTTCGATCTAGAGCTTTCATTTTCGGGTCGTTCCTTTCAGCT
>JADZMA010000611.1:0-32138 GCA_020796225.1 Arion vulgaris | reverse complement strand
TCTTGAAATTCCAAATTTTTCTTTTTAAATATGGATTCTTCATGTTTTCACAATTATGAGATGGAAGGTTTAAAAATATTATTTTTGGAAAATTAAAAAAAAGGCAGACTGGGGTTTCCAAGAACTAGCAGACAAGTACTGAAAAGAAATTAATCAATAAAAAAGGGGGACAGAGAGCAGTTCATTAAAAGGGCCTTTCAAATTTAGAAAAAAGGGATACCCAGAGGGAGGAAAACTTGTTTGGTTTTGGGACAAAGAGATGGAAGTTTTTCCCCATCCCTGCTTTGCGGGCCAAAAAATACACAAACCCTCCACCAACGGCCCAAAAATGTAATGAACACAATGGGAGAAGGGCCCCTTTATGAGAGAAAGAAACGTGGGGGAAAACCGGGGAAAGAAAAATCTTTGAACAGGGGAAAAAGATAAAAAGTTGTGGAGACTTAAAAGGGAAAAGAAAAAAAAAGGATCCGCAGACCCAATTCCCCAAAAGTTTTAAGTTGCCCCAAAAACTGTTGGAGAGAGGATAACCATTTGACTCCAGGGGTTTTTTAGAATCCAACCATAAACTGGACCCGGGGCCCAGACAGGCTACAGGCACATGGGAAGAACGATGCCCAAAGGCATCCCCTGCACCGGGACATAGAAATGGTTTCCCCCAAAAAAGGGAAAAAAACCCCCACAGTATTCTTCGACATGTTAAGGCCTTTACAAAGTCGGGAAAAAAGGGTTTTGCTACTCGTTTTATCCCGGGGAATAGGGGGAAAAATGATTTTTTGGGAAAAAAGATTTTTCCCCCATAGACAAAAACTTTTTAAAAGGGGAGGGAGCACAGTCCCAGATTCAAATTAAGACAGGAGTCCCACAGGGCGGGTACTGTCCCTTTGCTTTTCCTGGTATATTTTAAAATGATCTGCCACAACCTGCCCAGACATGATCACACTCCCATGCTGATGATCAAAGCTGTGTCACCCCCGATTTTTGGCCCCCATTTTTTAAACCCGGGCCCGCCTGAAAAAGGCCCTGTGGAAAAAAGTAAAGGGGGGGCCCAAAAAAAAAAACCGGAGAAAACCCATAAAAACGCTTTTCTTTTTGTAAAAAAGGGGAAGAACACCCAGACTGAAATTTAACGATGATATCGTTCCCTTCCCAAAATTCCCAAATTTTTGGGAGAAGGACAGTCGTCTGAAAAGGAAAAATCAAAAATTGGAAACAAACAGAAAGGTTTATGAAAACAAAGGTGGTGGTTTTTGAACTCCCGGGGGAGTTGAAAAAACCTGAGGGGGGTAAAAAAGGGAAAGAACCACCTCGAATATCACCCAACATGGAAAACAGACCCATTCAAACAAATCGATACTGGAAAAAAAACAGGTTTTCTGGATTTTTTTTGAAAAATCTTTAACAATTGTAGAAATGGAAAAGGCAGCCAAAATCCCCCCTTTAAAGACAGAAGGGAAAAAGGATTCTAAAGACCAAAGGTTTAAAAAGAATCCCTCACCATCCACTGCATGGAAAATGGCGGGAGAAAAAAAAAAACAAAGGCAAGCCCCAAAACCACAAAGCAAAAGAAAAGGAAAATATATTTGGGGAACTACTAAATCAAAAATTCCATACCTGAAGAATTGTTTTTGATCAGGGGAACCAGATTTCGACCACAAAAATTTCCCAACCCCATCCCAAAATTTTTAAACAAAGATGGACCCTTAATCTAGTAAAAAAGCAATTACAATGGAAAATTCCCCTTTTAAATTTTTTCCCCAAGAAGAAAGGGGATAAGAATTTACACAGATGGTTTTAAAATGAAAATAAGAATGGGGGACAGGAGGTACATTGGGTCCCCGATGCTCCCCACTGTGTCTCTAGGGCCCTACGGGAAAAATATTTTCCCAAAACTACAAAGCAGAATTCCCCTTCTGATGGCAGAAAAAAGACATGAATAAAAAAAGCCCCAACAAGAGGGTTTCTTAAGACTCATTTTTGGTTAAAAAGCCCGGGAAAGGAAATCCCCCCGGGGGCACAGTAAAAAAACTACAAAGAAAAACGGGGTTTGGGCCAGAAAAGGCAGAAATTCACTTTAAGGGGATCCCATTCACGGGGGGGATTGCAAAGAGAGTGTTAAATTTTTAGGTTAAAGGAGGGCAGTTAAAGAGAAAAATTTTAAACCCCGTTTTTTTCAAAAAGGTAAAAACCTCAAACAGAAAAAAAAATTTTGCAGAGCCCGGAAAGACAAAACAATTTAGGAAAAGATTCCAAAGCCTGGAACATTTTAAATAAAATTTTCGCCCTGGCCTTGCGCCAAAAAAACCTTAAAAGACTAAATTGAAAACCCCTTTTCCCCATAAAAAGAAAAGAAAAACTGTAGATATTAAAAAGATTTTCCCTCTTTATAAAAACTTCACAAAAAATGACCTAAAAACAAATTTTAAATTAAATTTAAATTTTCCCCAGTTTGGGTCCGGAAAAATTAAGGGCATGACCAAAATCGCAAGAAGAAGATAAAAATTATTACTCCCCGGTCCAAAAGGTGTTTTTAGCGCGTTGGCCCAGGGGTAAGAAAGCCCTTGTATGTGGGTTAAACCCTCCGGGGA
Source organism: Arion vulgaris (assembly GCA_020796225.1). NCBI lineage: Eukaryota > Metazoa > Mollusca > Gastropoda > Stylommatophora > Arionidae > Arion > Arion vulgaris. The sequence goes on along the minus strand of JADZMA010000611.1, from coordinate 29,553 downwards.
CTGGCAGAAAAGCTACGGGTTCCCAGATTTACGGTGTTCGTGGCACGGGAACCCGAAGAGTTACGATGTCCATGACCCCGACCCGGGGAAGAGACCCGCTCGGGCTTTGGATGGGAAAAACCCCCAAAACACATTGTTCCCAACAGGAAAAATTCAAAGGGAGACGAGACAGAAGGGAGAACATATTTGACATCAAATTTATACCAAGGAACGTAAACATCTGAGATGACGGAAAAAAAGGGACAGAAATGTGAAAGATTAAAGACGACTACGCTTAAAATTGACCCCCGGCCCCCTGATGATGAAAAGATGATTCTGAAAAAAAAAAAGAAAATGGTAAAGATTAAAGATCGCCCAGCAGACGACTCGCCCCCTGATGATGATAAATGATTCGAAAAAAAAAATAAAAAAATAGTGATATATTTTTACAAGATGTCGCAAATAAAAAAAAGTAAACGAGTCGTTCATTTTCATGTTTCCCCCTTATATTTTCAGTAGTTTCCCATTGTTTTCTGAACGGTCAAGTTTTTTTTACATTCTTTTGGGAAAAAATTTTGTTCAAAGTTTGCCCCCCGGGAGTTTAAAACAAAAACGCTTCCCGGATCGACCCCAAAACCCGGGTTACAACACTTTTAAGTGACCCAAAAAACTGACATAAAACGACCGAAAAAGGGGTTTTTTATGCCCCCCCGGGCAACATATCATTTCGGGGGCCCAAAACGGGTTCGGGTTTAATGAATTTGGTTGGGGGACGTATTGTTCTGTTATGCCAAATACGAGAGAATTGGGAATTGAATTGTTTAAAAAGGGTTGGGGGGGATTTAGAAAGCATTTAACTTTTTCCCCAAGGGGAACCCTTTTTGTGCCGTGAAGTGTCATTTTTGGCATAAAAAAAAGGAAAATGTTGCCAGCCCACCATTCAGAATTTTTTCAATTTTGAAAAGGGAGCCAAGGGAAAAATTTGTTATTTCCCACTGGGGTTTTTGCAGGGAATGTGCCCTATCACTTGGGGGAAACCTTTGGGTAAGAAAAATTTTTTTTTTTGGCACTGTGGTTTGCGGGAAAATGTGCCCTATAAATGGGGCCCAAACACGGAAGTAAAGATGGGAGCAATTTTCCCTTTTAAAATTTGGCATTTTGAAAAAAATTTTTAAGGGGGTCCAGTCCAATAATGATAGTCCCTTAAATTTATAACTGAGGGTAGTGGCCCCAAAAATTTGGGGGCCGGGGCCCCCCCAAAAATTTAATTTTGAAAAATTTTTTTATTTTTTTTAAATTTAAAAATAAAAACCTCCCCCAAAACCCATGTTTTTTTCAAAAATTTTTGTTTCCCCATTAAAAGATCACGACCCCATGAAGGGAATGCAATTGATTTTTTCCTTTTTCCCGGTAGTAAATTACCAAAAAAAAATTTTTTCCCTTCTTTTTTGCCCTTTCTTTAAAACAATTTTTGAGACCCCCACAGCTATCATCCTTTTCCAAACCCCAAAGTCTATTCCCCGTTTGGGGACGGGGTGGTGTTACCGGGGCCTTGAAAGGGGGAGGGAAAATAATAAAAGAATGGGAAAAATAAAACCCATATGGTCAAGAGGTGGGCCCAGGAAGTTCCCCTTAGTAAATAAAATCATTAGAAACTGATGTGTTTGTTTTGAAAAGGGAAAACCCAAAAAGGGTTACGCAGTCTAGCCTCGATCACAAGACCACATAGAGGGACAGGGATTAGTGAAAAATTTTAAAAGAAAAATTATGCACAAAAATAGATTAATTTTATGGGACAAACCAAAGAGAACCAAACCAATTGTTTGATGAAAAAGGGAAAAAAGAAATTGAAAGAGTTAATAAATATATTTGCAAAAGGACGTCAGAAAAAAAAAACTTGCAGGTACCAGGAAAAAAGGGGTTCAGAAGAGACGTTTGGATTGATAGGATGGGAAGACTGCTAAGATTACAAAAAGGGCAATTGTTTAAACCCCAAAGGGAAAAAGGGGGATAGGGAAGGTCTAGACAGCCCCGGAGAAGAGAGCGGAAGCCCGATATTAAAAGGAAGGGGGGAAGGAGGGGGAAGAGAGGGGGAAAATAAAATTTTAAAAGCCCCGGCCCCCGGGGAGTTAAAAAGGGGTGAAAAAGAAAAGGAACCCGCAAGAGTTAGAAAATTACAAAAAAAGGTAGGGTTAATAAGTTTTTTCTTCTTCAAACCCTATATCGACTATTTTAAACCTTTGGATTTGGGGGGATCGGGCCCAAGACCCGGTTTATGCCGAAGGGTGCCCCCAAAATGTAACCCAAAATCCGATTTTGCGATGTTTTTTATTTCCCAAGTTTCCCCCCCCGGGCCCCGCATCAGTTTTTTTCTTTACATGCCCTGTAGGCCCGTTTTTCATTTTTCTTTGTTTCCCCTTCCAGATCGTTTTGGTCAAGAAGGTCGGGGGAAAAAAGAATTGAGGGCCGTTCCCAAACCGCCAAAAAGGGGGAATTAAAAAAGAGAAAGCCACAAAACCAACACAAGAGATTACAAAATTATGAGAAGATTGGAAAAAGGTTTTTATTTCCCCTTAGAACAGAACACCCCGGCCCCGGCACCCACATTTTATAAAAAAATTCAAGATTACAATCACCCATGTATACAAAAAGGGCCAATGACTGAACAATTTCAAGACGTTTTTAATATGATAACTGAGGCAAACTCAGGGGCCCCAACGAAAAAAACTGACAGAAAATTACAAAAACCTCTGGTGAGCTACAAAAGACAGAGAAGTTCTTTTAAAGAGACAACATTAATTTATAAATAAATTTCAAGGAACGAAAAAAAGGGAAAGGTTTCCCTAACCCCAAAACACTGTAAATACAATTTTTTTTTTTTTTTTGGTCCCCAACCCCGAAAATTTTTCCTCTAAAAACTTTTTTTTTAAAAAAAACCCCTTTTTTCCAAATTTCATAAAAAGGGCGCTTTTAAAAATTTGCCTTTAATAAAATTTTAAATGTTTTAAATTAGATTCCCATGGAGTTTTTTCCACTTTGGGGCCCTCCGTTACGTCCGAGTAAGCCCAAATTAAAACCAAAAAAATCCCGGGACAGAGGTTCAAACCCCGGAATATAAGGGTCTCACACCCAGCGGGCCCCGAGCACCACAAACAAATCCAAGGTCCCCCCCGGGCAGTAAAACTGCTATAAAAAAAGAAGAAGATGGAGAAGGTTGGAAAACTTGAAAAAAAAATGTTTACAGAATCAAAAAAAAAACATTAAGTTCAAGGGCTCAGGGAAGGGTTCAAAAAGGGGCCCAATTCAAAAAAATGCAATAAAAAAAATAATAAAAACCCCAAAAAAAACCCTTTTAAAAAACCCAAAAATATCAAACCCTTTTTAATAGAATGGGTTGAAAGAGTTATTCATGATAAAAAGGGAGGGGAAGAAATTGTTATCATGTCCTATGTAAGGTAAAAACATTCGGAAAGATATATATAGAATAAAAAATAACCCAAATCCAAGGATTTACTTAATTGAGGGGTTTTTCCCCCCATAAAAGGGGCCCCAGCAAAAATTTGTTTTTTGAAAAAAATTTTGAAAAAAAGGATCTTTAGCTCCGGGCAAAATTTTAAAGGGGTTTCCCCGGGAGAACAATGCACCCGGGAAAAAAACGGCTACCCGGTTTTTTCTAACCCCAAAACCCTTTTAAACCCGAAATTTGAAAAAGGCCCAAACGTCTTGGGCCAAAAGACACCCATAAAACCCCCCTTGGGCCACCAAGACCCCATAAAAACGTCTTAAAAACCAAGATTCAAAACGTCAGCCCCCAAGCCCCTTAAAATGCCCCGGGCCACCTAGACCCCATAAATGTCTTACCCAAACCAAGCCCCCCATAAACGTTTTGGGCCACTAAATTCCCATAAACCCACCCCACCAAAACCCTAAAAATTTATAAACGTCTTGGGCCACTAAACCCCAAAACGTCTTAGCCACCAAGCCCTTTTTAAAATGCCCCCTTTACCCACCAAGACCCCCTAAACTTTCTTAGCCCCCAAACTTAAAAATTTTCCTTAGCCACCAAACCAAAAATTGTTTTAGTTACTAAGATTCCCATAAACTTTCTTACCCACTAAGACTTCACAACCTTAGAGACCAAGATTTCATAAATGTCTTAGCCCCCAAGCCCCCAAGGCAAAGTTCACCACCCCCATAAATGTCTTAGCACCAAGCCCCCCATAAATGTCTTGCCACCAAGACCCCAAAAATGTCTTGAACCCAAGCCCCCAAAAAATGTTTGAAAAAGTTCCATAAATGTTTTACCCAAAACTTCTATAAACTTTCGAAAACCAAAAACCCTTTCTTTTAGCCCCCAAGACTTCTAAAACGTTTTAGCCACTAAGACCCCAAAAAATGTCTTAGCCCCCAAGACTTTATAAATGCTAAAACCAAGACCCCATAAATGTTTTTAAACCACTAAACCCCATAAAGGGGGTTAAAAATTAAAAGGTGAAATTAACAGAAATGACAAAAGAAATAAAGGCAAGAAATAGGTCAGAAAAATCATTTTCGGGGGAAAAGGAAAGGGGAAAACCCAAAGAAAAAGGGAGGGGGAAAAAACGATTTTGGGTGGAGGAAAAAGTTGACATTTTTTCGGTTTGGAAAAATTACAAGTGCAATGTTTTTTTGTTTATTAGGGGAAACCAAAAAAGAGAAAAGGTTTAACGGGTTTGACACCGCCCGAATGAGGGGAAAAAATGAATAGGGGGAAGGGTTTGTTTTTTTAAAAAGAAAAAACCAAGGGCTTTGACATCGAAAAATAGTTAATGATATCGACAGGTTTACGCAAATAAACCCCCAGAAAAAGATGTTTCAGATTCAGCAAATTTTTTTAAAAATTTCCGGACATCCATAGGTGCTCCGATCGAAATTATCTACAACGGGGTTTTAAACAAAACACCGTGTTTTTGTGACCGATGAACCTACTAAATACCGGTTCCCTTTTTTCCCGGGCCTTTCCCAATTTTTAACCCAAAGTCACGAAAATCTGTTGATGTGGTTTGGGTTTGTTTATTTGTTAGGTGGGGGATTAAGCTTATGGGGCCCGAGACACACCTCTTTTAAAACCCGGGACAGGTTTCGGGTTATATCAGGCGGGGGGGCCTTTTTCTTGGGGGTTTTGGGATTTGTCCTGGTGTGGACTGTGTGTTAATATTGTGTCTGTCTGTTTGTCCAAAAGGACATTTCCCCCTTGTTACGGGGGAATTGATTTAAAAAAATCCCCCTTTGAGATACTCCCCTATGACGACAGTTGAGGGGTTGGGGTTCATTCCCTGACCCTCTGAAAGAAGCAAACCCAATTCCCAAATCCAAGCCCCTTATTGCAACGATTTCTTATAATTATGAGATTAAAAAGGGCCCGGCGAAAAAGGGGGACAAAAACTTAACATGTATGGGCTGGGAAAACCTGGCAAAAATCCCCGCAGTTTGTATATTTTTTTTGAATCACCCCTTCCCTGGCAGTGCCGGGGGCCCAAAGCACGGGGAAAGCAGGACGTCCATCGTCTTTCCGGGAGGGGGGGGTTTTTTTAGACGGTGCCCAAAAAAGGGAAATGAGAAGACCAGAGGATACAAATGTTTTATAAAAGAACCTTTTTTCTATTTAAGTACACCCTTTCCCCCTGCTCCTGATTTATTGATGAATGTTCAGGGTTTAAAAACTTCGGAGGGTCACATATTTTTGGTGTGTGATATCCCCGACTTTGCTCCTGGAAAATTTTAAGGGATGGGAAAAAAAGACTAAAAAGGAAAATTACTGTTTAATGGGGGCTGATTTGTATATATTTGAAGAACATTGTAAGCTTTTAAATTTTTAACCCCCCCTGTAATTTCCCTCCATTTTTGTTTATTTTTTGAAAATGTTAATTACTGATATTCCTTTTAAATTCCCCTCTGGCCCAAAATGTTTGGGAGCACGTTGGGCTACAAACTATCCTCTGTGTTTTGGGGGGGGTTTAACCCCGGGGATGGGAAAAGCCCCAGATTCCCAGATTTATTTTTTCGGGGGAAGAAAACCCAAGGGACGATGTACATGGCACCGGGAAGAAAAGCCGAAAAGCCCCAAGTGTTTTTGGATGGAAAAAAAAATTGCAAAATTAAATTGTAAATAAATATAACCCCCATTTAGTTTTGGGGGTTGTTTTAAAATTTTTTAAAATAAAAAATACCGGGAAAGTTAGGTCACGCGACGTTTGGAGGCCCCTTTTTTTAGAATGTTTACCCCAGCCTGCAGTCGATTTATCGGGGGGCCATGGCTCCCCCCCTTTTTATAAGAGGCAATTTGGGTATTGAAGGTTCATCTTCCCCAAGATTAAACACGTAGCACCTACTTTTATTTTTTTTAAAAAAGGGCAGAAGATCGAACGACTTTTGTGGGGAAAATAGATCACCCCCACACAAAAACCCCAAGGTTTTGGGGCCTTTTTTAAAAGTTAACACAAAAAACAATGGAAGGGGGCTGAATAAAGAACCAGGGAACAAAGCAGAGCCACAAAACGAACCAGAGAAGATAAGACCCTTTTTCTCTTTTCTCTCGATCATAGTTAGATTGGGACCAGATTTCCCCTAAATTTTATTTATTTGGGAAATTTTGATTCATGCAGTTTTTTATTGGTGTGGGTACCACATCTTTAGCGCCATTTGAAACCTGGTGCCATCCCCGAGTGTCCGGTTTCCCCGTACATTTGGGGGGGGGTTTGTCAACCTTTATCGTCCCCCCGCCGACCCTTTTAAAAAGGGAGCAGGTAGAAGATGATATGATAGTGCATTGATGCAAAACCCACCAATATTTGCAAGGGGACAGGCCTGATAACCAAAAAAAAGTTCATCCGTGGTATACGATAACAGAATTAAATTTTCCCCGGGGGCCCGGGTTTTTTGTGGAATGGGCTGCCCCCGAAAAAGAAGAAAGGAACCTTTTCAACCGTGGTATAGGCAAAAACAGTGTTAGGCCTGGGATTTTCCCTTGACCCCTTTGGGAAACGGGGTGGGTGATGGGGCAGGGATCACGCCGGCCGCCTTTTTTTCCCCAAACATGTTTAGACCCAGTTGAGGCTGGGTCGACCCGAGAGGGGCCCCCCGGGGCTGGAAAAACACGCCCCTGGGGGGAGTTGGGAACCCCGACCACCAGCCTTGGGGAAACGAAAATCTCAAAACTACGCCACCGCGGCCCGTGCCTGACCAAGGAAACCAAAACCCTACAAAACAAAAAAAACAAGGGGGAGAGTATACTTTTTTAATGTAATTCAAGCAAGGTTCTGTCCCAACTTGTTTTCAAAATTTTGATTGATCAAAAGTTAAAAATTATTGATACCCGCCCGAGGATTACCGGGTCCCAAATTTGGGGGGGTAAAAAATTTGAACCACTGTTACCCCGCCTTTTTCCCTTGAGAGGCCCTAAGGAGGTTTGGTTTAAAAGATGGGGTTTTAAAAAATGGGGTCAATGCGTTTAGGGGCCCAAAAAACCAATGTGCAAATTAAATTTTTCTTAAAGATCAAACATATTAAAAGGGAAGGGTTTTGGTGTAAAAAAGAACACAAAAAAGAAGAAGATTGATAACTTAAAAAAATCCCATTTATCATACCCAAAGGGGCGTATTTTTATAGACGTTCCTTTTTCAGACATCTGAAAAACACTTCCCGTCTTAGCCGCCCCCCCCCCATCCCCGAATTTCTTTTTAATATCTTTTAGCCATTTTTCGGTTTTGCCTTTTGGGCCTGGAGCCCTGCCTCTTTTATACCTGGGGGGTATAGGAATATGGGGTTAGGATCGGGATTTTTTTTGGTTTACTGCCCCCCACATGATGAAAATCATATGGTCAACATCACGCAGGCAGCCTTTTTCTAAAATGCTTAACCCAAACAATTGAGGCTGATCGACTTTTAAAGGGTTACCTGGACACAAGAGGCTGGATCGGGACTTTAAAAGGGTTTTAAATTTGGCCCCAATGGGGGCTGGGTAGTACTTTTTAAGTGTTTTTCCCGACAATTTAAGCCGGACTACCCCTTAATGCTTTATCTGGTACCAATTGAAGCCGGATCGACTTTAAAATGCCTTTTCCCGATGGCCCAAACGAGGCTGGATCGTAATTAAGTGCACCCTGGTTTTTAAACCGAGGTGAAACGTACAAACGTTTTTCCTGGTACACAATTGAGGGGGATCGGGTTTTAAAATGCTTTTCCTGGCACAAACCCGGGGTCGACTTTGTGCGCTTTACCTGGGGAACACCGAGGCTGGGTCGTATCGGGCCCCCGGGTACACACCAAGGGGGATCGTACTTTGCGTTTTCCCACACAAAATTTAGGCTGATTTGTACTTTTAAGTGCTTTACCCCATTTAAAATTTAGGGTGGATCACCCCCCGGGGCGGGTTTTTGCCCGGGAAAAATTTAGGTTATTTGGAATGGAACCCGGATCACCAACATAAGGGAAAAATTTAGTTTAATTTTAAATTTTGTTAACAAAATAACCTTTTTTGTTGTCGTATTTTTTTTGGGTAGATTATCTGTATTAAAAATTACCAGGATGAAGTGACATGTAAGTGGAAGATGATTTTCAAATTTTCTGACCTTTTGGTTTTTTGTTATAAAATTTTAAAACCCCAGCCAACTCCAAAAAATCTAGGCCAGACAAAAGACCGGAATCCCCAACCCAGACTGAAAAAGGGGGCTGGGGAAAATTTTAAAATGTTTAGAACATCACTTTTTTTCAATTTTACCAATTTTGGGGGAGTCTACGGTTATTTATTTAAAATATTCATAATTTTTAATATTCCTTTTTGTTAAACTTAACTTGTTTTATAAAATATAACTTGATTTTTTCATTTTGGTTGGGTTTTAAAAAAGAATTTAATTATATCCTTCCTGGAATGGGGGTCATGGGGGGTTTCGGGCCCGATTTCCCCTAAATTCCCTTTTCCTGAGTCCGGGCCCCCAATTTTTAGTTGGGGTCTGGGGCCCAACAATTTAAATACTACAGTCTGAGGGAATTAGGGAAACCCCAAACCTGTTTTGGGAAAGATAAAATGGGAAAAAGGAATCGTTGGGGCATGACGTAGCACCCTTTTTCGACACGAAAGGGGGAAAGGGGAAGTCATTTCGTGGTTTGCCCTTTGTTTTTAATCTTTTTTTTGTTTTAACGTCAACAAAAAGATTTAGAACGTGGTTTTTAGTGCGCCCTTTAAAAAAAAATTGACTTTTCCCACTTTGGTTTCCCCAGCAAATAAGACCGACCGGGAAACCCAAAAATTTTTGTTTAATGGGGGCTGGTTTTTTGGTAATTTCTTGAAAAGAACCCTGTATTTTTTAAACTCAATTTATTTCATGGTTATTTATTGATGAAAAAAAAATTTTAAATTTATATTCCTTTTTTGGAAAAACAACTTTTTAAATATAATATAAACCTTTACGAAATCTTTTTGTAAAGGGTGTTTAAAAAGACGTCTATATAAAACAAATTTTAATGTGAGGATCAAGCGACAAACCCGGTTTTTGTTTCCATCATTTGTACAACCCCCCCCGTGTGTTATCGGGTTGGGGTTTTGACATTGCAGAGCAACATCAGAAAACCCAAGAAGATGGGAAGAAAAAGGGGGAAAAAAAAAAAGAAGAAAAAAATTAATGTTATTTCTTTTTCTGTTTTCCCCCCAGCGGGCAAGTTACATTGTGTTGTCTAATTTCTTTTTAAGAGAAAATTGTTTTAAGGGTTTGTCCTTTTCTTCCCACCAATTTTAAAAATTTATTCCCTGGGCTTGGTCCCCCGCTTTTTTAAGCTGAACAACATGGGCGGTTTTTATTTTTAGGGGAGGCAAAAAAAGGGAAAAAAAATTAGTCCGTAGTTTCATCATCATCATCCAAAACCGTCCCGAGCAGAACTTTTGGGCCCCGGCAACAGTCCTTCGGGAATTTTTCTCTAGGTCAGATGTCCCCCCCTCAACTACATGCTCAAACCATTTTTGAATCCAATTTTCCGGTTTTCCCTTTTTTTGGGTGCCCCCCATCCAAGAATTTTTACAAAGAAATTTACGTGGGCATGGGAAAAAACCAGATTAGCATAAAACTATTTTATTACAAATCAATTTTCCAGGGGTTAAATGCCCTGTTTTTGCTTTAAATCTTGTGGGCCGACCCACAATTTTGGCAATAGGTTAAAGCCTTTTACCAGGACCCCACTTTAAAAGGGAATTTTTTTTCCCAAAAACAAAGAATGTTTTTCCGAGCGCCGATATCGACCCCCTTGTCAACCAATTTGGTATTTGTATGTGACCCGGGGCCCGAGGAGGGACATTGTGTTGTTATCCCCCGGGGGGCTCAAATCCGGGTTTAGCCGCTTTTTTTTTTTAATTTTGGGGGGCATCCCCAGGGGCCCCACATCCCCCGTAAAATACTTGAGGGCCCCTTGGACTATTTTTTTTGCTTTCCTTTTTTGGGGGCCCCAAACCACACCGGGTGGGGGAAATGGTTTTAAAAAAACATAGCATTTCTGTCCACTGGTTAAGGGGGCGACCCCCAGGATGGTTTCTCAATAAATAGAGTCGGGTAGTGAACCCTTTCTGATTCCCAGTTTTTTCTTTTTTTACTGATTAATTTTAGAATGTTATTTTTTTCCCGGGAGAAGCAAGGCTGTTCAGAAACCCCGCTCCAATTTTCCCTTTTTGTTTTGCCCCCCCAAAAAAAGAACCCCCTTTGATTGATTGGGTTGACTTGTAATTTATTGATTGATTGATTGATAAATCCCCCCCATATTTACTGGGTGATTAACCATGTGTTCTTTTTGTTCTTTAAACCTGAAAATCCCCCGCTTAGGGGAAGGGCCGGGGGGCAGGCCGTGAGGATCCCGACGTAATTTTTTAAGATGAAAAACTCACCAGAGAAGGCCCCAAAAAATAACCCAAACCCCTGAACTTGGGAAAAGATTAACGCCCTTTATATAAATTTAAAAAACCCTTTATAACCCAGTTATCACTTTTTGAAAAGCCTATGGTTAAAAATTTTGGGAAAAACCCAAAAAATTTTTATTTGGGACCCCGTCACTTGGGTATAACCCTTACCACTTACTTTTTTTGGGGTGTATCTGATTTCCAGACAGACAGAATTTGAACCACCCGGGGGCGAAGGCGCATGGGGACAACGCCGCGCCAGGATTAGGAGCAGGCACAACCAGACTCGGCCCAAACCAGCGGGACTGGAACAGACTTGTTTCCGGCAAATGTGGGAATGGGTGGCGAGAATGCGACTCTAGCCAATGGCTATGCAAAGGGTCCACAACCCAATTTTGGGTATGCATCCAAAATCCACAGACACAGTCTTCAACAGAACATCAGGAAAAAAGGAAGACCACGAAAAATGGTTTAAAAGGGGAAAGAACTGTTAAAGAAAAAAAAATACCCGCCAAAGAAAGGGGCAAGAAAAAAAGAAAACAGAATGTGCAACAACCAGGAGCAGGTGACACAAAAGAAAAGAAGATGAATGTATTTCTGAGCATATGTATGTGCAGTGAAAAAAGAATGTCTTCCCATTGATCTTTTTCCGATAAAAAAACCTTTTGAAAGTTGCCGTCTATTGTTATCGTTTTTTATTTTTTGTGAGGTCTGTAGCCGCGGTAGTGGGGGATCAAAACCCAAGCATGGGTTTAAACCCAGGGGCAAATTTAAGCAATTTTTTTCGGATTTAAAGGAAAAGCCCACCGTTCGAAAGAAAAACCATGAACGAAGGTGCCGAAATCAATGATTCGTTTATTGCGGTTTTAAAAGTCCGTATGCCAGATTTTCTTTTTTTTTTAACTCCAGATTTGTTTTTACGGACGTCTTTTAATGTTTTACCGCTTTTTTTTTCGACGTTATTATTTTTTACCAGCTTTTTATCGACGCTTTGTATATATTTACTAGTCCTTTTTTATATCGATAATGTATTAGAAATTGATGCTGTCCATCACGGGGATGAAAACCCCAAAATTTTCATCCGGGAAAAAGTTGCGCTATGTTTGTTTTGGGGGAGATGATTAGGGGCCCGAACGGCCGAAATGTTTTGAAGGGGGAAAGGGAACCCAAATTGGAAGTTTTTCCTTTTTTTGTTTTTACGTTTTGCCCCTCCGATGTTCTATCTGCCCCCCGGGGGGAACCGGGGGAAGAAATGGCCAGGCGATTGTTGGAATTTTCCCAGGTTTACATCTTGGGGCCAAAAGATTTCATCGAGTTCTGAGGACTTTAACCTTTTTTTTCCCCCCCGGGGCGTTTACCCAAAACCCCCAAAAGAGGTTTGGGGATTCTGCAATCGGGGGCCCCATTCCGCCCATCTTGTCGGGACTGATGATTTTTAAATGCGAGAGCAGCTTTAAAGGCCCTCTGTATCTGGGATCAACCCCTCCTTTTGATGCATTATTTTCCGGCAGACTGTGTAAAGGGGTTTTAGTTCCTTTTTGGTGTCTCTGATATACAGTCCGCGAATGGGGAAGAAGGAAGAAGACAGCCGAAAACCCTTCTTTTTTTGGTTTCAAAAATCTGTCCCAGAATTTCAGTAGTCTCCCTGCGATTTAAGATTTGTTTTACATCATCTATGGAAATTTTGGGAAGGGCCCAAGAAAGAAAATCTGTTACTACCATTTTCCTCCAGTTGAATATTTGTTGGCATATTTTCAGGAGCGGGTTGGTATTTTTCAGTTTTCCCTTTTGTTTGCAAAAGATTCCAACCTGCCCAACTTTGGTCTTAATAATAATGGAACCCATACGTTAGAAAAAGTCCCCCCCCCTCCGTCCTATTCTCTTCCTCTTTTTTCTCTCTCTATTCCTCTCCATCTCTATCTTTTTTCTTTTCTCTCTCTTTCCCCTTCTCTTTCTTCTCTATCTCATTCCTATCTTTTTCTTCTTCTTTCTTTTTTTCTCTATCTCTTCTCTCTCTCTCTCTCTCTCTCCCAAAATTGATCCAGTCCAAGATAAGGTTTTTTTTTCAAAGATGGTTTTTGAACAATATTAAAAGTTTGTAAACGGCACCAAAATGTCTTTTTTGTAATTTTGAGGTAACGCGTAATAAATTAAATTGAAAATTTTATGCAAAGGTTACCCAAATTTTTTAGGGACCCGGGAAACGAAAAACATCTAAACTAGATTTAGGACATCCCCCCGTTTTTGACTTAAACAAGGGCTTTCCCACAAAAGTCGTGCAAAAAAAACCCATTTAATTTGATGAACAGGGGGAATACAGGGTCTGATCCGTTCCGATAACATACGGCCGAGGCCCATGTAAAAAAATTTAGGAAAAAAGACCCAACGTCCGGGGCCCGGATTCCAGTATTGTTGTATAAAACGAACATTTAAAACAACCTAAATTAAAACAAAATTAAAAATGTTTCAAATTAAGTTTAAAATAAGGGAAAATCAAAAATTTAAAATTTCATCAATAAATAACCCTGGACTCATAGAATTTAGACAAACAAAAAAATTTGAGTTTTTTAAAATTCAAAACCAGCACCCAAAACAGGGGAAATTTTTTCCAGACGCCTGACCTTTTTGGGGAACTAAGTTTTTTTTGAAGACCGGGTTTTTGTTTAATTTATTGGAAATTTTTTTTTTCATTTGTCACTTTTTTTAGTTCTTTGTGGGGTGAGAATAGGGCCAGCCCCTTTTTCCAAATGTACTTGGTTCGGTTATTTTTCAAGAAACCCGATCTTAGTGTAGGGAGACGAGTTCCCAGTTCATCTGAGATGAACGATAAAAAGTTATTTCTGTATGCCATTTTAGCAGTAAAAGAACCTTTAAAGGTTCAAAATGAGAAGAAAGGCTGAAAACGCTCCCGTACAAAATTCATTACAACGAATAACAAATAAAATTGTAAAAAAATCTTCACCATCTTAAAATTTTAGGGGACCCCCATGTTGGGAGGTGCCTGTCGCGAGATTTTCCCGGGAAATGGGGCCACACATGGTTGCTCCCGAGTTGCAATGATGATGGAAAATAAACCAACAATCAATCATTTTTTGGCGATTTTACATGGGGAAGTTTTAAATGTCGCCTGTGTGCTGTGTTTGTGTTGGTACCTACCAGGGCCTTTTGGGGTTTTATGTTACCTGGTGCCTGTGTGTTTGTGTTGGTACCACCGGCCTGTGTGTTTGTTTTTGGTCCCCCACCTTGCCCTGTGTGTTTTTTTGGATACCTGTGCCTGTGGGGTGACCCCCCTGGTCCGTGTTTTGTGTTGTGTACCCCCCCGGGCCGTTTTCGTGTTGAAACCCCACCGGGGCCGGGGCCTGTGTTGATACCACCGGGCCCCGGGAACCTCCTGGGCCCTTGGCGCCGTGTTGAAACCCCCACCTTTCCGGGTTTGTCCCCCACCTGTGTGCATGTGGTCTGTGTTGTGACCACCTGGTGCCTGTGTGTTTGTTTTGGACTCCCCCCGTGTGCCTGTGTGTCTGTGTTGAACCACCTGTGTTGTGTTGTAACCACCTGGGGGCCTGTGTTGTAACCCCCCTTTGGTGTTTTGGGACTACCTGTGCCCTGTGTGTTTGTGTTGTATACCTACCGTGTGCCTGTGTGTGAGTTGTTTATGAAAAATAGAACGTGTTTGTTCAAAAAATTTAAATACATTTTTGTTTGCCCCTCTGAATTCAAGGACGCCTGTGTGTTGCTGGGGTTGAAAGGGGGAGCAAAGAAAAACCACTGCGCCCCGGGCATGCGTAAGATTGACGATGTGGGGCCGGGTCCCTTAGTAAATAAATGCTCAAAAATTAAAGCTACCAAAAGACGCTAACGGCACAACCAACTTTTCAGGCTCGACCAAAACAAATCCACAGAGTGGAACAAGGGTCGATATGAAGGTTTAAAACCTTTTGCCGCCTGCCCAGCGTGTGTACCCGGGACGACGGGGGAAACCCCTCGGAGTGCGGGTTCAACCCCAGGGACAAAAAAAGCCACAGGTTTTTTAGATTTCGGTGCGGGCCGAAAAAGGGGTTAAACCATGGTACCGAGCGAAGAGATAAAAGTTCACCCTTTAAAAGGCAAAAACCTCCTTTTCATCACTTGCCCATTAAAGCCCGGGGGGAAACGCCAGGGGAAACACGATAAAAGGAAAAAGATTAAAAAAATATATAGGTAAAAGGCCCTTTTGATTAGCCAGAATTTATATAGAAAGCTGAAGAAGAAGATCTTTTGCTAAAATTCCCTTTTTCATATTATTAGGCCGAGTGGTTACCCCCAAAATTTTTAAAGAATAAACATGTTACCTACGCATGTCAAGAGGGAAAGGGGGTTTTAAATACCCAATGTCCTAAAGGGGAAAATTTATTTTGGGGGTTTTAAAAACCAAGGGCAAGTAAAACCTTTCTGGCAAAGATCAAATCATATCACAAAGAGGAAAAAATTGGGTCGTAAGAAAAAACGCAAAGAAGAAGAAGAAGAATGTATTATTAGAATTTTTTTCCAGCCTTGCCCCCAATCAAATATCAAATTTGCCATTTTGGGTTTCAGGGATCCTAGTATTCTTAAACCCACCCTGTGGTTCCATTTATTTGTTATTTGTTTATTGTCCATGAGCGCATCCATGGTCATTAGGGGGCTTTTTTTGGTTCGTTTTTTACGACCATTTAAACATTTTTGGATATTTTTGATTTTTCAAGAACGTGTATACTTAAATGGTCTGGGGCCCAAACGCATAGATTTAACGAAAACTGCATCGATTTCGAAACCCCTTAGTCGCCTCTCATGCGGGAAAAGGGTTATATTTTTTACACCCCTTTGGGCCCGAACCACCCGAATATTGTGTCTTGTATCACTGAGGACCTTTTCACTTCAAGACTTTTCTGTTTGGGGTTTCAAAGGGGTTAAGAAAGTACCAATGTGACCAAAGGCAAAGTACCTGTGGGACTAGGCAGAATGTAAAAAAAAAAACGTAGAAATCGGATGTTATTGTGGAATCCCCAATAAAACTTTAAAACATAGACCAGATTACATACAAATTAAAAAAGAGGGTTTAAGGCCCCCACTTAGCCTCTAGACATGCCCAGGGGGAGTTATATTTTTTTTGCCCTGAGACCCCCTTAAAAGGCAAAGTCGGGATTCTAAAGAAGAGAATTGACTTCGTTGTCCCCCGAGGGTTCGAGCCCCATTGTGTAAAGAAGAACCACTGTTATTGCCCCCATTCGAAAAAAGGGATGGGGAGGTTTTAAATGGAGATTTTCCCAAAATTTTAGAAGTCTATGATTTGGGGATACAAACCTGTGCAAGTATACACGTTTTTTTAAAATCAAACATATAAAAGGGAAAAAATTGACGTAAAGAACAAACGCAAAGAAGAAAAAGAAGAAGAAGATTTCCCCTTTTTTCTTTTCCTTTTCCCCCGGTCCTCTTCGCAGAAATTTCGAGGGGTTGCCCAAAGCACAAACTCATAGCCCGGTAATAATTTTCTGAACTGGGAAACCAGAACTGTCGATTCAACGACCCAGAATGCAAGATAACGGCAAATGAATTAGTACAGAGATGCCTGTCCCCCCGCAAATGGAAAATGACAGAGAACTTTCTTAAGACGTCAAGGTTGGGATAAGGAAAGAGCCCCAAAAACAGAGCTTCGGAAAAAAGCTGAGGAGGAACGGAGCCCCTAAAAAAAAAGAAAATTATGAAAAAAAGGGTCCATCAGCCCGGGAACGAAAGAAGAAGAAGCACAGAGCCCGCTGGATAAAGAAAACCTTTTTCCCTATTAAAAAAGTTTTTCCCTTTTTCCCATTAAAGTTTTCATTTTTTTCCGATCCAGAAGCACTGAGTCTGAGTTTTAACTTTGGGCTTGGGGGACAGTGTAACCGGTTCGGTGCCACGAAACCGAAACCCTGGGGAACCTGTGGTTTTTCAGCCAGCCCGGGAAATTTAAAAACCCGCATTCACAAGTCCCCAGAGTCCAACGCGCACGAACCCTGGGCAGGGGGGTGGGGATGTTTTGATCTTTTTTTAACCACCAATTTTTTGCTTGTTATCAACCTAAAGAGATGTTCAACATATTCAAACGGTTAGGGGCCCAAAATTTTGGGGTAAAGAATAGAACCATGTTACCGCCACGAGTCGTAAGGGGCATAAGGGATTTTTTAAATGATACCTAAACGTAGAAGTTCTGTTTAGGGGCCCCTAAACTAAGGGCCAAAACCGTTTTTAAATGATCAAACATATCACAAAGAGTGATTAAAATTGGTCGTAAAGAACAAATGCAAAGAAAAAAAACGATAATCCCTTTGGGGACAACCAAACCAATATTAATATAAAATAAAAATACTACAAAAAAGAAAATATTCTTATCTATGGATTTAAATAGAACCCTAGTGTTTTTGTCTGTTTTAAAAAAGGAGGAATATGTTCAACAAAAAATTAAAAAGTAAATTTACATTTGAAGGGGATGTTTAATTTAATTTGCTTTTTTAGGGACATTTTTTTTAAAGGCTCAATGATCACTTTTTTATCCCGAGTGTATTAGGGCTTTTGGGGAAAAAAAGAAACTGTGGCCCTGTTAGGTCGCATGTTACTATTTGTTATATGTTTACAAGAGGCGACGAGGTAGGGGTCAGGGCTTTTCCAGTAAATCGCGTCGCAGAAATCGATGCTCCCACTTGTAGGCGCATAGTTAATAAAGTGAACCTTTTTAGGCTCAGATCCAAAACAAACACAAGAAGTAGTTTTAAAAAGGGTCAATGGCTTTAAAGAAAAGGAAGAAGAACGCTTGTATTTAATTTGTTGTTTTAAAGAGATTTATTTGCCCCCCTCTAAAGGGGGTTGCACGCCCTTTTTGAGGGGGCAATGGAGAATTTAAAACAGACTTCCCCCAAAAATACAAAAGCCACCAAGCGTCCGACACCCCAACTCAAATAGGCAAACGCAAAGGGAAAATTGATTGACGATTTTTGTGTTCCCCTTGAGACGAAGTTTTTCGATTGGGCAGAAAGGTTCTTGATTGACAGAAGTTGTTCAAGAGAAGATTTAGTTGTCATTGATTACAGATTTAGTTTTTCTTGATTGACAGATTTAATTTTTCATTGATTTGAGATTTAGTTGTTTAATGATTAAGATTTAGGCTTGATTGACAGGTTTAGTTTTTCATTGATTGACAGATTTTTTGTCTTGATTTACAGATTTAGTTTTTTGATTGAAGATTTAGGTTTTTGATTACAGATTTAGTTTTTCTTAGAATATTTAGTTATTATTGATTGGGTTTAGTTTTCTTGATTGACATATTTAGTTGTTCATTGATTGATTTATTGATAGAACAAATATATCATCATCATGTTTGTCGGAATTAGCCCCGTGCAGCCCTTTTCTTCTACGCCACAACTTCCATCCGATACTCAGGATATGTCAGTCCCCGTTATTGAGGGCCCGGGGGGGGTCCCACCTTGTAACAAAAAGTTTTATTTTACAAATTATTTATTCAAAAAACTTGTGATGCTGATTAGTTTGAAAAAAAAAATTTAATATATAAGTAAATTACCATAGTCTGAAATTCATTTTCCCAAAAAGTATAAACTTCGAAATAGACAAAAAAGTAAATACTAAATATAATATAAAAAAAACCAATTTTTTTTAAAATTTTTCCCCTTTAAGTGTTAAACAATGCGATGCGTTTTATGTTTTAGATGTCCCATAGTTTGTTTTTTGGGTTTTGGGCCGATTTCTTTTCCGGCTGGGGTAGTCTTGTAGGATGGGCTTTGACGCTTTTGGTCCAAAGGGCAGACAGCCGAGTCCCTGAGACCCATTCTATGGGGTGCTCTGGATCCCGTGCTCCCTTCTAAGTCTGAAAAATGGGCTGCCTCTTTTTTGGGGGATGTTTTTGTGCCAACTGGGGGATCCCCCGTTTGTTTTTGACTTTTTTTACTGGGTTGTTTCAGAAACTTGCTTCCAAAACTTTGTGTTTTGGGATTGTGTTAGGGGCCCTCCAGCCGTGGAGTTTTTCAGCCATTTATTTTTGGAAAAAGGCTGGGACCACTGTAGAAAGGGGATTTTTGATAACAAGCTTTATTCCATATCCGAATGAGTTTTTCTTGTTTGGGATAGATCCCGAGAACGGATAGAGTCATAAAGACTGCAATTTTTTTCTGACACCTGCTGGGGTTGTTTTGCAAGCTCTAAAAGGAACTTACCCATGTTATGATTTGAAGTGATTTTGGTCTTAGGAGCAGAACGATTTTTTTGTAAAGGGTTTTTTTTTTTTATCACCAGTGCCCCCATCATTAGGAACCTTTTTCCGGGTTTGGAGGAATTTTCCCCAAGTAAAGGATCAAATGTAGTTGGTTTTTCCGGGGAGACCGAAAATTTTTTAAAAACTTCCTGAAACCTGAAATCCCCCCCGGTCGTCCTTCTTATCCAGTCACGAACAAAACAGCAAAAACAGGCGGCAGCAATGATATAAGAGATGGCTAGAGAGGTAAAAAGACAGCTGAGAAACGACAAAAGAGATTCATAAATGGGAAACAGAAGAGGAGAACAGCAGTAGCAAAATACCCGGTTTTTATGAGACAAACCAGATTGTTTTAGGAGGGAAAAAAAAACAGAGAGGCCGGAGAGAAAGACGGGGAAAATTTTTTAAAAAAATTGATGAACAACGGGGGGCTGGGAAAAAGATTTCCAGGGAAATGTTAAAAGACCTCCCCCCCCAAACCCACGATTTTGGCAAGGAGACCCCTGACAAAACGGGGAGATCAAAAACAGGAAACCCAATGCCTGAAAACTTGAGAAAGGGAAGGGGCAGGAGTTGATAATCCAAAAGGGAAACCCGAGGGAGGGAGGAGAAAGATGGAAACCAACCCAATATTGTTCAACTGGGGGCAGGGGGGAGATACCAGCAGAAAAAAGGTTCTGAAACGCCAAAAAATGGCAATTTTTCAAACCGAAAGTGGAGAGGACGGGGGTTTTATTCCCAAAAGTCCTCACCATGGTTTTTCTGGGGCAGGATGAAAGACGTTAGACCAGAGGTTTTGGGGCGAACAGGCGGGGTTTGGGGATAGATCTTTAATGACCAGATAGCCACCTTAAAATCATAGGGGAAAAAACAATGGGGGGCAGGCTCCGCCCCCAGGGGCTTTGTTGATTTTGGGGAAGGATTTGAACATAGATAGGAAACAATGGGGATCCTAAGAAACATGGGGGGCCGGAGAAGACTGTCGAACACAGGCAGCTGATGAGGGGTTTTCCCCCGGTTTTCATGATGGAAGACTGTCAGAGGACCAGGTCACTACTTTTTGGGAAAGGGTGCCCGCTGTCCCCCTCCTTTCCCTTGGGGCCGATTTACACGCACAGCCTATGAAGGTCGGGGGATACAGTGGACACTTATGTCAAAGGGAAAACCTGGGTTTTTGGGGCGATCTGCCTTGCTTTGCAGATCAAGACAGGGGGAAAAAAATGGAGTTTGGCACAAACCAAAGAGTTTTTAAAATCAGTCAAAGAAGATAAAACAATGGAACAACATACAGCAAGATCCCAAAGGATTGAGGGGAAGGGGGCATAGGAGGGGTGAATTTTTCACCTTGGGGAAATAAGATCAGCAGATCAGGAGGTACAGATGAGGGCATTAATGTTTGGGGTTAGGGGAAAGGGCCCCCCAGGCCTTTTGGGGTCCGCCCTGGGGGGAACCCTGCCATCTCCAGAAAACAAAACCGGGGTTTTAGCTAAATGTGAAGTCGGTGTTGTGTATGGCCGAAACCCGGGAGTCACTGGGAAAAAACAAAAAAATCCAGACCTTTTTCAACGGATGTTTGGGGGATTTCGATTAGATGGTTGATAGAGTTACAAACACGGGGTCTGGGATAAGAAAGGGGAGGAACCTATGAGAAAAGGTCAAGAGGAGAAGATGGGAGGGAAGCTACCTTTTTTAAGACAACGAGTGTCACTGACAGGTGCTGAGGGAACCGCAGGAAAAACGAAAAAAAAGGGGCCCCGCAGACTTGAGACGAGGCTTTCTGAGGAGCGGAGGCCAATTGCCCGGGAGAACATAAAAAAACAGACAGAGACCGAGAAGAGTGGCGAACAACTGTTGAGGGCCCTATGCCCACGAGGAGCGAGAGAGATTAATGATGATGATGATGATGATGTCCTTCTATATATGCATGTATGTGCTTGTTTCCAGGTCAGTTCTTCATATAAGCATATAGTGCTGTTTCCACGGTCAGTTCTTCTTATGTATATGTGCTGTTTCACGGTCAGTCCTACTTATATAATTAACATGTATTTTTCGCGTCCACTGTTTCCTTTTCCTTCACATTAAAATGTTTTATCATCATCCAATAATTTGTCTGCAGCAGAACTTTGACACTCTAACAGTCCTGCTGTATTTTTTTCTCGCTCATATGCCAGAAGTCCCGCCTCTACAGCCGTCATGTTCAAATCATCAGTTGCATCTTGAATTCGTTTATTCCGTGGCCTTGCTCTTCTTCTCTTTGATGAGATGTCTTTTTCTCCAATGATCTTCTCCAACCCTTCATGTCTTTTTATCTGTTTAAACACTTCACCTTTCTCATATTTATTTGTACATCAGCGTTTTCTTTGATTTTGAGTTCTTCCTGCACATATGTATTTGTTCTGTCGCTATCTATATAATAGGACAGAGGAAACTCTCAAATCATTGGGGAGACGAAAAAGAAACGTTTTTTAAAAAACAGATGAGCATAGTACTTGGGACAGTTTTTTTTCGCTTCATAACAATAGCTCATCGTACTCCCGCTTTTTTGGCTCACATCACAACGAACGAACAAATGATGAGAAGTGATTAATAGAGCCAGCTCTATTCGGTGCCAGTATGAACAGAAAATAACTTAGTGCAAATATTGCTGCTATAAGCTAATCAAACTATCCTCTTTGGTCATCTCTGCAGTCGGAGTAAGACTCACATGAACGATGAGTGACACTGGTAATAAAAAAGAGCCTTCCAGGCAAAATCAGTAAGAGGCGTCATATTAGACACCATGACTACGCCTAAATTCGCAGCAAACAAACGGAAAAAAAATTCACCTTTTATCGAAATTAGGTTGTGTCTTTCATATCTGCAGTAAGGTCATTACGGGGTGTAACATTCCATTTTTGGTCACATAACAAACAAATAGAGGTTAACATTGTTGATCTAAAGTACACAAAACAAACAAACAATTAGAGGCTAACATTGTTGATCTAAAGTACACAAAACAAACAAACAAATAGAGGTTAACATGATTGATCTAAAGTACACAAAACTAAACAAACAAAAAAGTCATTCCATAAAGTGGATATACGTGATTTTTCTAGAACGATCGACAACAAACAAACCTACTTTTTTCAAAATATTCACCTAATTTTATTGAACAAAGCAGTGGCGGCTCCTCATTAAGGGCCATTGGGTCAGACCCACCAAAAATAAAGTGTAACGTGTACTTATTATTTTATAAATTAAAATATAACCTAACCCAAAACCATGATTTTCTGAAAATTTGTGTCTGGCCCCACCAACAAAAATGAGCACGAGCCTACTGAAGAAAGAAAAAAGAAGCTTTGAATTTAAAAAAAAGAACAAATGTTATGCATCTTAACGGTCTAAGTATATTTTCACTACAGAAAGTTGAATATCTTTTATTACAAAGTTCTGAATATTTTCAGAGTTGTTTATGACAATGATAACCTGTAACGACCTTCTGTTTTTATTTTATTTTATTCTTGTCCCTCGTTATAAACTCAGGAATAGTCATGGTGCCTAATATGGCGCCTTTAACTGATTATTGCGTGGAGGTTTGTTTTCCTTATCACCAGTGCCTCACATTTCGACGAGCCTTAATATGACTTCAGATGTATTTGTAATTTAGATCCCAAGTAAAGGAGCAGGGTCTCATGTAGTCCGACTACGTACCGTATGTACGCAGTAAGTTTCTGATCGCTGATTCGAACTCCGGAATTTTCGACACGTGGTCAATAGGAAGAGTTATCAACTCTGCTATTGGCGACCCCTAATGACCCTTAAGTATCCCTTGCAATTACGTATGTAGTTTTCGTCCCTGTCTATCTTTCGCATTTTTCCTTTAACCCAACCGTCAATCTATATCAATATATCCTCATAGAGATGTCTCTGTGGGTGGAGGTTAGATCATCATTTCCAAAGTGGCGGTACAGCCCCAGTGGCGCTGATGTTCTAGGGGCGAAAGTGAGTTCAGTAGAATTTAGGGTGTTCAGCGATTAGGCGTCGGTGACTCCTTAAAGAAGAAAGTAATAATAAATATTTTAAGATTAAATTATTTTCTTGATTTTATGATTAAATAATCATTTAAAATTTGATTTCTGCATTTAAATTCATCTTATGCCCGTCTTACACGATCCATTTTTTCATTAATTTTCTATTTCATGCATATAATCATTTGATAATTGACTACGTATGACAGAAATATATATCAATTCTTTATGTCGAAGAAAATAGAGCATATATGTGTGTGTGTGGGGCAAAATTATAATAATGTGGAGTTGAGCGTTACAAAGTTTATTTTGTAGCAAAGTGTGCGGATGGGAAAACGTTTGGGAATCCATGGGTTAGATGCTCGCCTCTCTCTCCAAAACTATTCGGTTCGCTCCCTCGTGAAGTCATTGGGATATTTCATTGGGAGATCCCTGGTCTCAATGTATGTGATATCGAGTTTCTAGTCCTTTCAGAGACCAACGATAAAATGTGTCCTAGTGTTCAAATTGAGCACGTAAAAGAACCATTGGTAGTTCCAAATCGAGATCTGGCTGAAGCTTTCCCGGCAAAATTATTTTAAAAAGAGTAATATTTTCCAAAAATAGTTTTGCCTTTTTTAAATTACACCAATGACTTCGTCGTGCTACGAGTTCCTACACTATGCTGAGATCTTCCTGGTAAGAATGATATCTGAGACACATGGTTACTCACGTGCAATGAGGATGCACCTATTAATCAATCAACCAATCAATCCTCACTTCTCGTTCACTGTACAACTGCAGGTGACACCGAAAACTTTATTCAGTCTCTATTTTATCTCTGTGATATCTTTTATCTCTGTGATATCTTTTATATCTTTGAAATCTTTTACATATAAATATATTCTTCTTTGAATCCTCCATATCGACCACTTGTTAAACCACTCTATGTGATCTATATGTGATCTGAGCCTAATAGCGATTGTACGTTGTACTTACAAGTATACGCCTACAAGTAGGCCAGCACATTCTATGTCTGCGACGTTTTTTTATTTACTAGGTAGCTTCCTAGGCCCATACCTAGTCTCGGACTCTTACAATATGTCTTTAGGTCGCATTGTTACTATTCTTGTTCCATCGAGGCCAGGCAACAGTTACTTACTTACTTACTTAATCCGTCATGCCTAGTGACATGGGGCTTCAGAAAGGACTTTCCATGCTCTCCTGTCCTGTGCAACTCAGCAGAGCCCCACGTCAGAGATGCGGTATCCAGTTCCTCTTCCATCATGCGCCTCCATGTTGTCCGTGGTCTGCCTTTCTTTCTCTTTCCCTCTGGTGTCCAAGTGAGGGCTATCCTGCAGGCATTTCTTGTCTCATTCTCATAATATGTCGAGCCATTTATTCTCTCTTCTTTGAGTATGTCATTCATTGCCTCTTGTCTTGTGTCTTGGAGTAGTTGGTTATTGGATATTTTTACTGGCCAAAAGATTCCTCAAGATTCTGGAAGACAAGAGTGGTGGAAAATTGACAGCCTGCTAGTATCTCCTTTGGTCATCCTCCAACACTCCGATCCGTAGAGCAACTGGCAAAACAATGCTTTTATAGAGTTTAAGCTTGTGGTCCTATTGTAGATTTTGGACTTCCATACTGGTTTCATTCTGGCAAAAGAGGTCTAGCCTTACTCAGACGTTAGGCAACAGTTGGTTGAATTATTTTAAGTAGGTGGTTGGTTGATTGGTTTGTTGGTTGGTATGTTTGTTTGGGTTTTTTGGTTTTTTTTTGTTGCTGGTTGGTTGATGGTTGGTTGGTTTGTTGTTTGGTTAGTTAGTTATAATTAGTTAGATAGTTAGTTAGCATAGTTAGTTAGATAGTTAGTTAGTGTGGTTGGCTGGTTGCTGGTTGATTGGTTGCTGGTTGGTGGTTGGTTTGGTTGGTTGGTTAGTGGTTAGTTAACTAGTTGGTTGGTTGTTGTTGTTTGCGTTGGTTGGTTGGATGGTTGGTTGGTTGGTTGGTTAGTTAGTTAACCAGTGGTTTGTTTGGTTGGTTGGTTGTGGTTGTTGGTTGTGGTTAGTTAGTTAACAGTGGTGGTTTTGGTTTGGGTTGATGAGGTTGGTTGGTTGCGGTTAGTTAGTTAACTAGTTGGTTGGTGTGTTTGGTGGTTGGTTGGTTGGTTGGTTTGCGTTGGTTGCGGTTGGTTGGTCTGGTTGGTGGTTGGTTGGCTGCTAGTTAGCCAGTTAGTTGGTTGGCTCCGCCGAGTGGTTACCGGGGCCCAAATTGGGTGAAAGAATGAACCACTGTTACCTGCCACGCATGTCAAGAGGCGACTAAGGAGGTTTCTGAAATCGATGCATGTGTCAGCGTGTAGAAGTCTATGCGTTTAGGGCTCTATCAAACAATATGCAACGTATACAGTTCTTGGCAAAGATCAAACATATCACAAAGAGTGATTAAAATTGGTCAAAGAACGAACGCAAAGAAGAAGAAGAAGGAGTTGGTTGGTTTATTGATGTTAGGTTGTCATCAGATGATCTTCACTGTACTAGGAACAAGTACTTGAACAAGTACTAGGAACAAGTACAGAACGAAGTACTAGGAACAAGTACTGTAACAAGTACTAGGAACAAGTACTAGGAACAAGTACTAGGAACAAGTACTAGAAACAAGTACTAGGAACAAGTACTAGGAACAAGTACTAGGAACAAGTACTAGGAACAAGTACTGTAACAAGTACTAGGAACAAGTACTAGGAACAAGTACTAGGAACAAGTACTGTAACAAGTACTAGGAACAAGTACTGTAACAAGTACTAGGAACAAGTACTGTAACAAGTACTAGAACAAGTACTGTAAAAGTACTAGAACAAGTACTGTAAGTGCTCCGATGTAACCTTCCGTATATCAGTCAGCAGGGATGAGTGACGTTCCAGTCTCAATCTTTTTTTCGTCACACTGCTACCTGGTTGTTGCCCAGTGTCGTGGTTTTCTGTTTTGTCTTGCGCTGTTCTAGTGGCTTGGGTGATTGTTATTTTTACTTTTTGACAGGATCTGCAGATCTAACCATCTTTTCATCGTCTTCCTCTCGCCTTCTTCCTGATGTTCTATTGTAGAAGACGTATTCTGTGAGTTCAGTTGCATTCTACTAAATGGTCGATTCTTTGTTTCGGTGAATTCAACAAGTTTCTGTCCCAACTTTTTCTTATGCTGATGTTGGTGACTATGTGTTATCAGTGCTATTTGAACTTTCGTAGGCATTTACTTATTTTTTGTGACTGTATTTCTCGTTTTCCGTGTTTGCCTGGTAACACAAAGTAGGTATGCACATGTTGTTAAGCATCTGTTGTTTAGCTGTCAGTGAGATGGTTAAGCAGTCTTGTGTTGGTTAATGAAACATCGTATTCTCCATGTAGAGTGTTCTAACCTAACAATATCACGTTTGACTTCCATATTCCTATAGCCAGGACATTGGACGGAGAATTCAAGTCACCACCTGAATCTTCTGTCAGACCCTTCATGTTTGCACCAGAACATGCGGGTATTCAGAAGGAATGAAGGCGCAAACAGACTTGCGAGCAAAGAGACATTGGCAAGCGGTAGTGTATAGTTTTGCTTCGTTAATCTGTCATTACTTCCTATACCGTTTTTAGGCTGTGAGGACGGAGGGACAAGAGCCGTGACTTTAATGCTGCATAGGTTAGCAGCATGTCTGTCAACCACTATGATAACTGTTATAAGAAAGAGAAGATGAGATATGTTGGGCACACTTTAGGAGAATGATCAACGAATATCAAAAGCAGGCATTGAAGTGGGATGCAAAGGGTTCATGAAAGAGAGGTCGACCTAAGAGACCCTGAAGCGAACTTTGCTGAGAGAGGCAGAAATATCGGTCTCAGTTCCATGGAGGAGATTGAGCGAGTTGCCCAGGATAGAGCGGTATGGAAATTACTTGCAGGCCTATGAACGTATAACGGTACGAGAGAGATTATTATTTATTATATTATGGCTAGCACAGTCGCTGCAAAACTGTTTAGATTATGATATTTTCTTATGCCTAGACAGAAAAAATTTCTGACCTTAGCGTGGATTGAATACGGGTGCCGCATGGAATCCGCTAATCTAGTCGACCAGGCACTCTATCGTATAGTCTTAGTCTGTCAATAAAAAGGTCACCCTTTAAGATGGACTCAGAATCTTGGTCATCCGTTCAATGCCCTGACTTTATCCTCTCATTCACGACTAACTTCGACTCACTTCATGGTCTGACTTTTTAATTGAAAGTGCTTATCTTTTTCACTACCAAATTTATTCCAACTTTTTTGTTTAGGCAGGAAACTAACATAAAAGATGACGCTATGTAACAGGTCTCAAGCTACAACCTCCAGCATATTCCCGGCGTAATTAGTCGTTATTATTTCGGTGTTTGTCGTTAATTTCCTCCGTGTTTTACTAAGTGTATGTTTGTGACAGTATCCGGTCTATTCTTACTATTTCTAGTAATCTTAATCTATGATATTTATTGATTCGTTAAATCAATTAATCTATGATTTAAGATAGTTTTTTTTTCAAAATTCAGGCAATGTTTACTCGCAAGTAAGGCGGTTCAAAACGAAGTCTTATTAGAAGAATTATATTTCGTCTAGTTCAATGATGTAACAGCGGTTTTTAGTTCTACCCTTCGACCTAATGCTATATAGAATTTAAGTTGTACTTAGTTTTGAAGCATATGACTGAAGCTATGGAGGACAATATAAGAAACTACCTAGAAAACTACAGACCTTCATACATGAATGTTTATGTAGAATAGAGGGACTGAGATGGTATGATGAGATTACGAACGAGGAACTCAGAGAAATAACTAGCAGATACCAGTGAAGAAAGAGCCAGAAGAGACGCTGGAATGGATAGGTGTCATTCTTAGATAGGTTTATGTTTCACATGTAATCGTCCATTTGCTAGTGTTCTCGAAATTTGTTATTCTTGTTGTGTTGTTTGCTTGATAAAGGCCTTTGGTCGAAACGTCTGCTGTTTATCGTCACTGTTTATGTATTTTGTAAAACTGTAGTACTTTGTGTTTACGTGTTTAGCAATGGATAGACATACATTGAGAAGACCGACTGAAGCATTGCCAGACGGGTACTGTTTTGGAGCCTACAGGAAAGAGGAGATGGGGAAGGACTCAGACATACCTGGAGCAGAAAGCTGAGACTGCTATTATTAAAAGGATAGGAAAAAGCGGGAAAGAATTGAAAGGGATGGCAGGGGGGAGGAAGAGCAAAAGTTTGTTGAAACCCCGGCCCGTTGGGAGTTGAAAGGGAAGAAGTTTTAAGTGTGGGGTGTGAGTTTTCTATCAAATTTGCACGTTTCTTCTTCTTCTTCTTTTTTTTAGAAGAGGCCATCCAGTCGGAACAGTTTCTTTTTTAGCCCCGTGACTTGGGAACCAGGCTCGAGGCCCAAAAAACTTTTTGGGGGACATGCAGGTTGGGCTATATTTCTGATACTTTACTTGGGGGTCAATTTTCCAGCCCCCATAAGTCGGGTAAGGGGCCTGAATGACAAGGAACTGATAAGGAAAAAGATTCCCCCCCAAAAAATCAGAAAAAAAATTGGCTCAGGAATTTGACAGAAAAAAAATTTAAAAATGAGGAAAGGGAAGGGGGAAAGGGGGAAAGGAAATGAGACGGGGGTGAGACAGCGAAGTGAGACAGCGAAGTGGGCAATAAGAAAACAAATGAGGATGTTTTTTAAACAGGCCTGCAAAAAGAAACCTTATCAAAAAAAAAAATAGGCAGTCACGGGTTTTTCTGGATATAATGGAAAGGGTTTGGGCAGGTAACTCGGGGAAAAATTTGGGGGTCGTGGGGGAAGGGGGAGAAGATGGTGATGGGCTACTCTTTCTAAAAAAACACTCAGAACTCACACCCACCAAGGAAAGGTGGAGAGACATATCCCCCCCCACACGCATTATTTGGGAAAAGAACTGGCAACATTTTAAAAAAATCAGATATTTTTTCTTCACTTTAAAAGCCGGGCTGATGCCCGTTTTAAAATCTCTTCATTGGAAAACGATTTGGGGTTTGGAAGGGGGGGTTTCGCACTTTTGGCCTTTGAAACTCTGGTGTTTTCCTTCGGTTCGGGGTTGTGTCGGGTTTGAGCAAACGTTTACTGGGTTCGCCGTCAACCTTGATAGCATCAGTGGCGTTTCGTCATTAAGGGCCAGTGTTCTGGTCCCAAAAAAAAAATGTATAACGGGATTTATTATTTTATAAATTAAAATATAAAAAAACATGATTTTTAAAAAAATTGCCCCACCAACAAAAAAAGCCCCCGACGTATGATACACTTTTATAAAACACCCCGCCTGTTCTCATGCCGGCCGTAGGGTTCTACAGGGGGGCAACGTATTTAAACCCCTCAACA
>JADZMA010000610.1:0-32240 GCA_020796225.1 Arion vulgaris | reverse complement strand
CCCCAGATAGAACAAATTTTGAATAAGACATTACCATAATATGGCTCAGCAACACAAATGAAGAGAACCTCTAAAACACAAGATAGGTCTGAAAACCCCAGGGAAAGAGGTAGGTGAAGACCCAGGGAAACCTGTAGACGGGAGTTGGGGAAATGGAAAAGGGGGTGGGGGATCTGAAAGGGGTCCTGGGTAGGGGGATTGGGGCCTTGGGGACCTATGTTCCCCAGGGGAAAGTGAAAGAAGAAGACACAGAAACCCAACTTTGGGGAATTTTTTGTTTTTTATCATTTGATTCATTTGTCACCATTTAAAGGGCTCTGTATCTACAAATAGTTTAAATTATACCGACCTCTATGATTATCCAGATGGGGTTTTGAGGGGCTATTTTGGGCTTAGAAACAAAATATTAAAATATGCTGCCCCTTCAGACATTAAAAATTAAATGACTGATTTCTTATTTCAAACCAAGGGGGGAAGGAGGGCCCCTTTCCCCATGTAAAATATTAAGTGGGGTTGAAGCAACCCCTTTTGTTTTTTTATTAAGGGAAGATTTATGCAAAGCAACCGTCCCCTATTAAAAAATACAAAAAAATTGTTATATAAATATGTGTCATTATATAAAACGATTGTTCATGTAACTGTAACATATTCTACAGATCGGGAAAATTTTAGATTATATGTTGGGGTTATTTTGAACAAAATTTTTTTCGATGGTCACTCCCATTATTTTGGAACCTTAAAATTTTTTGTTTTGGTACTACCATAAAATGTATTTATGAAACTGCATTATTAACTTTTTTTTTCATAAATTTTATAAAAATTTTTTTTTCATGGCAATTTAGTTTGAATGTAAAAACCTACGATTTTCCCTATTTATCGTGCACGGGGTTTGTTTGACGTCCATAAAAACCCCTCTCTTTGCGATTTCTTTTAAATTTTTTTTGTCATTTTACTTGTGTCAACGATATCCAGAATGTAAATTTTTTTTTTAATTTTTTTTTTATATTTCAAAATTTTTTTGTTTCAGGATTTTTTATGAGTATCAACGGCTATTAAATATTCAAAGATCTATGCCCAAAAGTGAACCATTGTCGGATAGACAAAATGATTGCCCGATTATGTAATATTCAGATTATTTTGGAAGTTCATATTATTGAATTGGATTTAGAATTAAAATAATGGGAATTTTTAAATTCTGTTATTTTCCTTTTCAATTATAGGCATTTCTTTTAAAAGTTTTTAAATTGATCACTTTCTGCAAGGGTTTTTTTGACAAAATATAGTTATAAATTTTAAAAATGAAACCCTTTAAGATCATCTACATTTTCTTTTATGTAAACTTTCGGACTTCAATTTGTTATGGTTAATTAAATTGGATCTTTTATATTTACCAACATATAAAATGATTTACCAAAAAATATCCATGTTTAGGGGAGATGTTACAAAGAAATATAAAAAATCAACTATTCAAAGAGTCACCAGAACAGCAAAACATTGCAGATAACAAGAAATATATGAATACAAAAAAAATCTGATGCAGAAAAAATTTTCCAAATGTTTTTATTATTTTTAAATTGTTTTTTGGGGGAAAAAAAATTAACAGATCAAAGTTTAAAAATAATATTAATATGATCTCCCATGCAACTGACTTAAACCCTCAACTTTAAAATATTTTATTACTTTTTTAAAAACTGAGATAGAGGTTGTGTAAAAATTTACCAAAAAGTTTGTAAATCATTAAAAGACAAGGTCAATGCTGGGGAAATTAAAAAGAATTTTATTAAATAAAATTGTTGATCTAGTAGTCATACTTTTTTAAAAAACAATCAAGAAAGTTTTATAATAATGAAACACACGGGTAAATCATTTACCTGTACTTAACATATAGAAATTAGTTTTTTTAAGATCTGTTTTTGTGTATATTGTGTTTATTTGTATTTTGATTAATAAATTTTTACCAAAGCTCAGGTCCTACAAAAAACTTTTAATAAATAAAATGTTTGTTCAATGTATTTCAAAAGAAGACATGATGCAGTATTTCATCACAAATTATCACATTTAGTTCAACCACTAAAAATTGAAAGTCAAGAAGGTTTATATAAAAAAAAAATGGAGATTTTAATAGTTCATTTGAAATTTTTATAGACTATATTTTCAAAAATTTAAAAAGGGAACAATGGGGATTTAAATGGCAACTTTTTAAACATAAAATGTAAAAAAGAAAGACAAGGATACTGAATGTTTCAAGGTTTTTTTAATTGAAATCACAATACAATAAATGAGACTTCCGTAAATCTGAATAGTAGATAAAGATCGGTCCAATATTATTGGTTATCGCAGAATGGGTTTACTTTGGGCAGCTAGATTAGTGTGGGGTATTTAATATTACCGTTTATACTGATAAAAGTCAACAAAGGCATAAAAAATGTTTTTAAAAAAAAAGAAAAAATTAAAATTTTATTAGATTGTGTATCGTTGAACAAGTAAAAAGAGAAAAAAAATTACGAGAAGATCGCAACTGCGGTTGTTTGGGGTCAAAAAAAACCCGGTTCGGGGACGATAAATGGTAAGTCTGGGAGGTTATTGAGCCCCAAACGTAAAATTGTCTTTTGAAAGAGAAAATGTTTCTATAAGAAAATTTAGAGTAAAAAAGTTAATAATGCAGTTTCACGTAAAAAGATTTTTTGGGAGAAAACGGGGGAAATTTTCAGGTTTCCCAAAAAAAGTAGTGACCATCGAAAAATTCGTTAAAAAATTTTACTTTAAAATATAATCATAGAATTTTCCAGATCGTAGAAAATTTTGTTCACGTAGAACAATTTTTACTATATAATGAAAATATTTCAAGGAATTGTTTACACGCTGTTTTATCGATTCGATCGAAAAAAAACAATGGCTGACTTGGGAAAATTTTCCGTCACGGGCGCGCTGAAAAAGGTGAAATTACTAAAAAGCGGGATTCAATGCAAAAATGACGCCGACAGTAATTTTATGCCCCCCCTGATCCGTGGGTAACATTATAACATGTCCTGACCTGAAACGACAGATCCCGATAACATTATAAACGTCCTGACCAAAAGCGATCCGTCGATAAAATTAAACATGTCCACCTATAAAAGACATGATCCGTCGGGTAAAATTAAAAGTCCACCCAAAAGCCCTTTTGAACCAACACCAAAAAATGAAATCTGTTATAAGCATTGCATATGTTAAAATTAAAATAAAAAACTTTTTGGAATGAATACTGAGAAAAAAATGGTATAATTAGTGATTGATTAAATGTAAATCTAAAGGGGTTTTTGATTTATGTAACAGATTTACTGATCGTAAAAAAAAAAAAAAAAAAAAAGAAGAAACCTTTTATCCCTTTATAGGGCAATACAGGTTTGGGCCCGTATTTTTCATTGACCGTCGGAAGATGAGTGATGTGGCGCATCAACTGGGCCCCCTTTTTTTCCCCGAGAGTCTTCCCCCGGAGTCTTGACCTGAGAGCCGTCGGGGCGGGAAAAAATTTCACGCACACTGGGAGATCGTTACCCCACAGAAATTGGCGCCACTTGAGAGACGCACAAAAAAACAAACGTCAGCTTCGGCGCAACCCCAATGAATCCAATAAAATTTCGTTCGAATTTCTTGTTCGATTCGAAAAACAACCTTTAAAACCCACAAAACCCCAGGGGGAAATAGATGATTAAATACTATCCCGAAATGTGATGTTTCTGCTTTGAAAGAACTGATATTTTACCTCGTCACACCTAATTGGGGGTTGAAACAAATGGATCACATAAGATAACCATGTTTGATGAAAACAGCATTTTATTAAATGCAATGAATGAGTTTGAAATCAAACTTTTTTCAGTTTCAAAAAGAGACAACGGGGAGGGGTCAGATATTTTTTAATGAACAGCTGAAATTAAAATCTGATGAACAAGTCCTTTTTGTGGGGGCCAGCCAAAGGTTTGTGAACGGGTTTTTTGGTTTTGTTGATTCCGGGGATGTCCACTTATAGAGACATCTGTTTAAGACTTGAGAAATGGTTGGGGAGAGTCCAGAAAGATAAAAATAGAAAAAGGAAAAACCTATTAAAAAGTTGATGTGAGGGGAAACCTTAGGAGATTTTTTTTATATAACCCAAAAGTAGTAATTCAATGTACCACACACTGCAAAGTTGGGGGAAACGAAATTATAGCTTGCCCTATATAGTAATTAGGGAAAACCATCACACTGCAAGTTGGGGGGAAAAAATAATTTTATAGCTTTCCATCACACTGCAAAGTTTGGGGGGAAAAGAAATAATGATAGCTTGCCCCATATAGAGAATTATAAAATCACATTAAGTTGGGGAAACGAAATAATGATATTGCTCCATATAGTAGTAATTCAGTGAATACCCTCAACCGAAGTTGGGGAAATGAAATAATATAGTTGTCTCCCAAGGGAAAAATTGGGGGAAAGAATAATTTAAGCTTTTTTCATCAACCCCCAATGTTGGGGGAAAGAAATAATTTAAGTTTTATCAACGAAGTTGGGGGAAAAGAAAATGATAGTTCAAAGAATGAGAAAGAACGTCACAAGAAGACATCTGGTCAACTACGAGAAGTAAAACTATCATCCAAGAACAAAACAATGCAAAGTGAAAATAACCCACGATAAACACATGGGCAGAGATTGAGTATTCCCAACCCGTCCACATGAGACGAGGTAGTCATACATCGCTTCAAAACAGGACACAACAAAATAAGACATCAGTTATACACCAAATTTAAGACAGGCTTCTCAAATCTCTGTCATTGTGAATTAATGGATATGTCTGCAGAACTTCAAACTATCCACTGGGGGAAGAAATCAGCACATATTGACGACCTATACCCACCATCCTCGAATAGAGACTGTATGTACATGGGTGAAGCTGATATCCTGAAACAGGACATCAGGTTATACCAAAGATTCAAAATCCCAGTCAAAAAATTTATGATGCTATCAGAAGAACAAGAAGAAGATATGTATCCCTTTCGCCTTCTGTTGAAAACAATAGACCTGCTTTGAGACTGGCAAAGATTTTATTAACGTTGGTTTTGTATTTATTTCGGTTTTTCCCATCCACCGGTCATCTGAGCATGGCTGGATCTGATACCATGTCAACAAATGTACACGTCTGCTTGAGCTGTTGTTCATTTGCATAAAGAGTGGTCTCAGCTTCTGGAAGAGCTTTAAGTGTAAATCACTATCATGGTTTTTGAAACAGATGGTGTGGCGTTTCTTTGGGTCAGTCACACAGATGACATTGAAGACAATCTTAGTTTGTATGTGGTGTAGTTAGCAGTCATGTGCTACTTCTGACCCTTTTTATAGCGAAGAATATAATGATATGTTCTTGTATTGCAAAGCATTTTATGGTGTCTCTTATATGTGGGATAGTTATTTGTTTTAAAATGGCTCTGTCTATTTTGCCATTCAATCAGCAACTTCTTTTTTTTTATCTATTTAACATAATGTATTATTTCTTTATGGAATTATCAAATAATATCTAATGCATGGGACAAAGGAGTCATCATTAAGATACCCAAAAGGGCCCCTTTGGCGATTGTAGGCAACTGACGTGAGTATCCCTTCTTTCGTCCCAAGTAAAAACTTACAAAATAATCGTACAGCGCAGTACGGGCGCACTAACAAGACAGAGAAAAACAAGTGGATTTCCTGGAAAACTGCACTTTATAAACCAAATATTTGCTCCTAGAAATATCATAGAACAACGCACAGAATGACAAAGTAAGGTCTATATAAACAAATAAACATTATTTACTTTGAAAAGATATATAATAGTAAAACCACGAATGTCTTTGGCTACAAAATGACGCTAGGTGGAGCGTCTCAACTGAATAAATTAGTTAGCGTGCTACCATTCGGCAGACTCGGATTCATTCCAGTAAGGTCAAGGAGTTTTTTCTGTCAGACAAAAAATCATAACCTGAAGAGTTTCCCGACGACTACACTAGCCATGCGGACATTAAATTTCAAAGGCATAAGTTGACCCCTGACCTACATAGCGCTAACAAACGATATTATAGGCAGTAACGACATTTTGTGTGTAATAATGGTATAGAAATTCCACTGTGTTTTATAAACATCATGAAAAGCTGCTACAGCAAATTCACATCCAGTTTTGAAATTACTACGCTGAAAATGTAAGTCAAATCAGGCGTGCGACAAGGATGTGTGCTGTCAGATTTACAATTCAACATTGTCATAGATTGGGTGATGCGAAAACAACTGAACAAAAGGCAAGAGGTATCAGATGGACTCTCACATACGTCCTGGAAAGCCTAAATTTTGCTGATGATATCCCACTTGTATCTCGCACACAGAAAGTATCCATGAAAAGAAGTGCCAAAGACGTGCCACCTTAACTAGTACATCCAGATGGTTGATTAAAATTAATCGAAAAACCCAGAAATAATGGCTCTGAACATGGCCACCCCAGCATCAGTCAAACTAGACAAAACATTTTCTAAATACAGCTGCTTTCACATATCTTGGAATTGGTATGAAGGAGGATCTGATCTACATTTAAAGCCGACTAAGTCACGAAGTGCATTCATGACCTTCAAAACGGTCTGAAGTCAGTCAACACAGCTTCAGAACCAAGATTAATATATGCCACGTCTGTGTGCTTTCAACTTCACTGTACGGATTAGAATAATGGATAAGGAGAGAACAAGATATGTTCAAACTCTCCACTTCCAGACAACTTTGCGAAAAATCTTATGGGTGTTCTGGTCAAATACTATCTCTAGCCAAGAACTGTTTACACTGTGTGAGCAAGAGAAGATGATTATGATCATCGAAATGAGAAGCTGGAGATTGATCGGACTAGAGACTAAATATGCATTGAGACTAAAACTATATTACGAAATCTACACTGAGATGGACACCAGAGGGCGAACGAAAACGTGGAAGACCCAAAACGATCTGGAGGAGAACAGTAGAAAAGAACTGAAAGTAATGAATCACAGCTGAATCATAATACAGAGGGCGATCAAGAACAGAGACTAACGACGTCCATTTGTTGCTACCCTAATCACCAAGGGCGTCACAGACTAGAGCGAGAGAAAGAAAGTGAGAAGTATTAGTGTTATATGTATATCGTATTCTTGATCTTTTGCTTCTGCCTTTTCAAGGATGCTTGATCTTTCGTTTTTCCATAAGTCATTGTGTCCTGATATTCACTGTAAGGTAAACTTGACATTAAAATAAACTGAGGTTATTTCCAGTTTCTAATGCTTTCAGCACTCACCTTGTCTTCAGTAAAAATGATTGATGTGGGTTTTCTCAGGACGGAGATGAAATATGTAATATAGAGATGGTATATTTTTACAAAGATCTCTAATCTCAATGTAGATGAGATCAAGTTTCTAGTTCTATAGAGACGGACGATAAAACGTAGAACCCTTTGTTCAAGCTATGTAAAAGAAACATTACAGTTGACCATCGATAAGTGTAGGCTGCAGAGCTGCTGTCCGGACAAATTCGTTTCAGAAATTAAAACAGAAACCTTGAAGAAATTGTCACCATTTTCAAAATTACATTGGTGACACTCGCCGATGATACGGAGTTCGTGCGCTGTCGCTGAGATCTTCCTGCAGCGAGAAGAGACCTGACCACATATGGTTATTCACCGAAGTGCAATGATGGTACTATCAATCAATCAATCAATCAATCCAAACTACTTTACTTCGTGTGTTCATATTTTGTCGTTGGTATATAGTTTTGTGAACTCGCTTCTCAAGGCTGGTGGTCCGGGTTCAGCTCCCGCAATGCGCGTGGAATTTTCCCGACCGCGACTGTTTCAGGTCGACCCAGCTCAACTGGGTACCAGACATGCTCTGGGAAAGTAAAGGCGGCCGACGTGATGTTGACCACATCACCCATCGTGTGCCGATGGTCAATGAATAATACAGGCCTAACACTATATTGCCCTATATACCACGAGGTGAAAGGGTTCTTTACTTTGAGAGCCGCTGTAGCGTAGTTGTTAGTGAACTCGCTTCTCAAGGCTGGTGGTCTGGGTTCAGCTCCGCAATGCGCGTGGAATTTTTCCCGACCGCGACTGCTCTCAGGTCGACCCAGACTCAACTGGTACCAGACATGCCTGGGGAAAGTAAAGACGGCTGTGGCGATGTTGACCACATCACCCATCGTGTGCCGACGGTCAATGAAAATGCAGGCCTAACACTGTATGACCTATATGCCACGAGAGTAAGAAAGGGTTCCTTTACTTTACTTTACTATATAGTTTTACCGGATTCTTCTCTTGTATCGATAATATAAAATACTTGTTACCTCAAGTGTTTAGTTGCAATGCATTTCAGAGTGTTCGTAACAATATAGATATGCATAGTGTTTATATTTGCACCACAGGGGGTACTTGAGTTGAGCTACTTTGAGTCTGTCAGAGTTTAATGACGTCGGGCCTGTAACCACCAACTAATTTATGTTATATTAGCTATGCGATCGACATCATGGCACATTGGGATTTCATGCGTGCCTGTCCTCCGCTGCAGCAGTCATCCCAAATTTCACTTTGCTCACCGTACCCATGAGAAGTTTATTAGCATATCTTTCCTCTCTCTACCACGAAGACGATACTGTCTGGCATGTACAAACTTAACTCCTTATTCTCGCACTCATTCTAGTGTACGAGACTCGCCCATATCACATAAATGAGAGCGCTCTACATTGATAATTAACTAATTTACTTGTTTGTATTCTTAATCTATTCTGACACTACAGTGCTTTTTTTGTTGCATTACATGTGTTTAATATTTCCAGAAGGTACAATGTTTTACTTTTTTGGCATCACATTCCGTGCATTTTAATCCGATTCTACTTGCTCCAGGACATCTTACCTGGTGCTTCTGCTCGGTAATTATTCTTCTTGTTCTGTTCTTACTAGATTGGAACTTTGAATTCTCTAATGAAGGCAGCGTCTGTCATCAGATTATCAGCCACGCCATACAGTTTGTTTTGGACGCTGGTGTAAGTGGCCACCTCTTTCTTCTCAAGTCTTCATACTGGGGCAGTTTTGAGGATATAATTCCTATGATTTCTGCTTCCTGTTTGTGCGACCTCTTCAGTAGTTTGGCCACCCTCGTGATGGTAGGTCTGACATTCTTACTGCATGGCTATATCTCCGAGGCAGATTGGCGACCGTAGAATCCGTTATCCCATTCCTCATTGTCAGGGGTCGTTGACCATGTTATGCGCCTTACATCCTGGTGCATCCGTTTTCTGCAAGCATTTGTTTCAGGTTAGCATTTTAGTGGACACGTGCATTCGATTTCATCCAAACCTCCTAGCTGCCTTCTTACGACATGCGTGGCATGTAACAGTGGTTCTATTCTTTACACCCCAAATTTGGGCCCCGGTAACACTCAGCCCCGGTAATTAAACTCAATTATTTTGATATGTAGATATCAATGGTTTACATTTTCCTCAAGTTTCACATTCATGTCTAGTATTTGTTTCGTTATTCATCATTTATAACTATTTTTAACGATCTCAGTTTCTAAAATATAGTATGTTTCAAATCTATGCCCATGTTTGAACAGCTGTAAATCCGAAACCCTTTATCGTAAAGAGGTACTATTTTGCATGTGCTCTTTTGATTGTCATGACATTGCAAGGAAATAATTGCAATGCAACCAAACGGCTTGTTTCACTGTAGCTTATATGCGGTATACAAAACATATCAAACATAGTACATTTGAAACGCTTACAATAGGTTTTGTTGTTTTTGGTGCGTAATTTTAAAACCATACCTAAGTGTTTATAGTGTTTTCCGTTCATAGTTCATAAGTATGGTTGCAACTTCACTGCAACGGTCACCCATAATTGCTCCGTTCCTGTGCGAATGAAAATCACACGAAATGCTAACAACTGTGAAATGTTTCCTGTGTGAACTAATTCCAGAATGAAACAGCCGCGTACGCTACAAAAAGGAACCTGCACCGCATAAAATGCATATGGCTCTATTTACGGAAAACCAAAAGTGTTTACAATTTGCGTGAATTTAAAGAAATGCGTCGACAAAATTATGACATTGTGTATTTGAAACATGGATTTAATGCTCACCACACCAATGAAAAAGAATGACAGTCATCAGATGGAACGTATTAAGAAATAAGTACCAAGTGACAAAGGGCAGCGTTTTATAATTGCACATGCGGGCAGTAGACAAAATGGGCTAACTCTTATTTGAATGCTTCAACATTCTTATTTGTTTCGAAATGGTTACCTATACCCTAGTAAATAATAAGCGTCGCATAAATCGGATGTGTTATTCTACTTGTAGGTGCATAACTGGCACAACGTAAATCGCTCTTAGGCTCGAATCACATACAAATTACAAATAGTATTTAACAAGTGGCCGATATGGAGCGTTCAAGGAAGAAGAAGAACAAGAACAACAAACGAAATTGCACTTAATTTGAACAGCTATATTTGAACCTCTAAAATGGCGTGTACGAAGAAATTGAGTTGTAAGCAACGAATATTAATAGAATTTCGCATTTCGGAAAACAAAAACAGAACAGTGGTGAACATTCACAAGCTTTTGTGTGTTGTGTTGTGTATGAAGTTGATGCAGTTGATAGGAGCACCGTAAATTGCTGAGTTAAGATAGTTTAAGTTTATGAAAATAAAACAAACGAAGCTCTATGAGCTTCCACGATCTGGACGATCCGCAAAGGTTTCCAGCCCAAACCACGCTGATGCCATTATTCGTAATGATAGGCGCATTACAAGTCAACCTCTTCTTCTTCTTCTGCTACTGAACGCTCCATATCGACCACTTGGTAACCGCTCTGGTGATTTGTTTGTGATCTTAGCATAAGAGCAGAGAAGCCGCGTAGCGTAGTTGTTAGTGAACTGCTTCTCAAGGTCCGGTTCAACTCCTGCAGTGGGAGTGGTATTTTTCCCGACCGCGAGGCTCAGGTAGACACATCGTATGTCGACGGTCAATGAAAATACAGGCCCAAGTGACACTGATTGCCTATATACCACAATGTAGGAAAGGGTTCCTTTACTTTTACTTTACTTTAGCATAAGAGCGATTGTACATTGTGCCAGTTATGCGCCCACAAGTAGACCAGCCATCCAATTACTACGATGCTTTTAAAAAATAATGTAGTATCCCTAGGCCCTAAATCAGTCGCCTTGAGGTCACAGTGGACTATTCTTTTCTTCCCTTGAGGCCCCAACAGCACATGCGCGACAAGTCAACAATAAACATTGTTTTTGTCAGTCAAAGGAAATTGTTACAAGAATTTTAACTCGGATTTTCAATAGTATGCACTAGATGGTTTCTGAAGCCTCACACATGAGCCCCTGATTTCAAAAGGAAACAATGTGTCCTGAAATATTGGATCGCTTCCATGCTGAGGAAGAGAACTTTTGTTTAGAGTATAGATACACAAACTTTGTAACCCACTGCCCACTTTGCAGACATAAACTTTATAACGCCCTTCCCATTAGAACAGTTTGCCAACGCCTCCCATCCTCATACATATATACATACTCTATTTTCACTTTGACATAGTAAAATGATATATATTTCTGTCATACATGGTCAATTTTCCAATGATTATATACATGAAATAGAAAATTGATTTTAAAAAAAAAAAAAGATCGTGTAAGATGGGCATAAGATAAATTAAAATGCAGAAATCCCATTTTTAATGATTATTCAGATCGACGAAGGGGGTAAACTGGGTAGAGAGAGTGAATTTCAGATGTGTTGCAAATAGAGCAACGTCCTATAAAGGATACGCACCTTGATGATGATGAAAACATATTTACTGGACAAATACTAGACAGGTGTATGGAACTCTAAACATATTTCCCGGAAAAATACTAGACAGGTGTATGGAACTCGTAAAACGTATTCACGGACAAATACTAGACAGATATATGAAACCTCGTAAAGCATATTCCCCGGCAATATTAGACAGGTATATGGAACTCTGAAAACATATTTACGGACAAATACTAGACATATATATGAAATTCTCGTAAAACATATTCACCAGACAACAGAGACGAACATTTAGAAAAAAAAGCATCCCAAAATCTAACAACTAAAATGTCCGAAAGGTGGTTGCACCTTGACATGAGAGAAGTGCGTGTTTGAGTTTTCTAGCAACTATAATAATAATAATAACAATAATTCCTCTCGGACCATTATACGTTACAAAGGGGCCTGCAAGAAAGTATCCATAAGATCTATCATGGCAACTCGCTCAATCTCATCCATGGAACTGAGACCGATATCTCTTGCCTCTCTCAGCAAAGTTCGTTTCAGGGTCTCCTTAAGTCAACCTCTCTTTCTTGAACCCTTTGCATCCCACTTCAATGCCTGCTTTGATATTCGTTGATCATTTCTCCTCAAGGTGTGCCAACATATCTCCATCTTCTCTTTCTTATAACAGTTGTCACTAGTGTTGACCAGACATGTCTCTGATTTCATCACTTCTCCTGAATTCGTTCCATTTATATTCATTATTTGTCGCAGACATCTATTTTCAAATGCATTCAACTTGCTTTTCATATCTTTAGTCATTTTCCAACTCTCGCTGGCATATGTTAGGATTGATATAACATTTGAATTGAAAATTCGTAATTTAGTTTTAATACTATATAATTTGCAGTTCCATATTTTATTTAGACTTAAAAGCTGATTTTGCTTTGCCAATTCTTATCATAATTTCTTTTTAACATTTCTGTCAATCAAAATTGCTACCTAAATAGGTCAACTGCTCGGTTATTTTTATCATTTTCTAGCAACTATACGCCTACTCAAAAATGTCGTTCATTAATTTAGCATTAACTACCGCATCGAAACACTGGATGTATCAGAATTAATTGAATTGTATTTGTTTTTTTCTCAAATCCCAGGTGTATGTACAAATTAAGTTGTAACTCTCTTTTTAAATGAAATTTGATAATTGACATTAATTTGTGTAATTATTTGAATGTAATTGAATCATAAGTTAATAGAAAGCGAAAGAAGAAAGGAGAACGACTAAAGCGATAACATCAAGTTGCATTCATCAACCAGTGTCAGCACAGAATAATGGAACTGTGATGGTATTTTAGATTTATAGACGAGGAGCTTATGGGGAGAAATTCTGCAAATTTCCTACCTAATTAGTATACACCCTGGCCATTAAAGACAAGTAAGGCCTGCTCACTAAAAAAATGAGTAACGTGTACTTATTATTTTGGAAATTATTTGCTCATAAATGTTACTTTTAACTTGACATGGGTTACGAAAGTTGAATATATAACACTTCAATATATAAATAATATTACAATCATAATAATATATAAAATATCGTTATAAAAAAATATATATATAGTCTGAAATTCAGGGTCTTTCATTTAATGCTTCACGCATATTGCAGCGCACTATTTTTCGGGTCGTTTTAAACGGTGTCTATCTACGATGTAACATTGCGATCTCCGACATTTGACCTCTATCTGCAATGTGATTGCCAAAACAATTACGTCATTTCATTCAACCGGTCGCCGTGTGGTGCCAGGGCCCGCAAGGGAAGCAAAGAATAGTACCAATGCAACGTACAATGCATGTCGTAAGAGGCGACTGGTGGCCCTGGGGATGCTACCCTTGTAAATAAAAAGCAGCTTAGAAATCGTATGTGCGGGCCCTACTTGTAGGTGCATAACTGACACAACTACAATCGCTTTAGGCTCAGATCACATACAAATCCCACAGAGTGGTTGATAAGTGGTCGATATGGAGCGTTTGAAGAAGAAGAAGATTCAACCGGTAGCTAAATTCTTTCTTACGTGGTCAACCCATTTCACAGATAAACGAGGGCTCTCGATTAAATAGTCCGTTTAATTATCAATTGAATTCTGAATTATATATAAATAATCATAAAATTATAGAAATAAGTAACTAACCACCATAGAATAAGATTAGTTTAAAGGTAATCTCCTGTTGCATCTATGCATTTTGTCTACAAAAATTTACTTTCGTAAAATGTTAACAAGTTTACCAATGGGATTATATATTACAAAATCACCTAATGTGTGTATAGTCAATCTGGCCTAATTGATATGAATGTGGTTTGTCATGCGGGTGACGCGTGTTCACCACAGTAATGCCAAGATAATTTTTTTAATCTGCTCTAGGCACTCGTGTCGTTTGATGTGTCAGAAATATTTAATTGTCCTTGATTTTATGTTCTTTAATAGCCATTTTATTTTTAATAACTTCCAACTCTCTTTAATATAAAACTGTGCAGAACAGAAGCATTTTGGGGTTTTTCTCGAAGGGGAAAATTTACCAAAAAAAGACAAATAATAGTAAATACCAAAAAAAAACATGATTTTTCCGAAATGTTTGTCTGGCACCACCAAGAAAAATGACCACTAGCCGTCACTGGATAAAGCCCAAGAGAAATATAACAAGAAGGGTCCTTTCCTGCAATCCGCATGAAAGCAAAAGAGGAGCCTATACATACACAGAAAATAGATTTGGAGGCAGTTTTTACAATATACAGAAGGTCTTGATGAAACTGCAGGAGATAGCTAAAAAGATTGTAAGACTTGCATGAGTTGGTTGATGACATAGGGGAATTTTATGAGAGAGAGAATTCGAATACACTAGGTATGTATATATTTATGTTACCACTGTTAGTTACGAAACGGAAAATTTTAGTACAATCTGAAAGAAAGTGCTCTATATGACAAGCCACTATAGTGGTAATGGCATGATTGGCGAAGATTTCTTTTCCCATTGAAGAGATCAGCATTATGGGTTGAGTTAAAACATGAACTAAGGTAGTTCTACAAAACAAAACAAGACTTGAATCGAAGTGTCTACCATATTTTCTTTATCATGCAACTAATCAATCAATCAAGTGACATGCCTGTCGGTGTAGTCGATCCTGTTTCCCAACTTCTCTCTCTCTCTCCTGGTGCAGTTAATCTGTTCTGACGTCGACTTTTGTCAACCACTATGTCAGACCATCCATCTTCTCCCTCTGTCTTCCACGATCTCTCCTTCACCGAATTTTACCTGCTATACCCAAATATTCTAAAAACCCTTTCTTGGCATTATATGACAGAAGAAGATTTATTGTCTGGTTCGTATTCTTTTGAAAGGTTTCTTTGTGTGCAGGTTTGATTTAAAACATTATCATTTGTTTTCTTTGCTGTCTATGGACATTTTCAGCATT
Organism: Arion vulgaris; assembly: GCA_020796225.1. Classification (NCBI taxonomy): domain Eukaryota; kingdom Metazoa; phylum Mollusca; class Gastropoda; order Stylommatophora; family Arionidae; genus Arion; species Arion vulgaris. Next base: position 16,977 of record JADZMA010000610.1, on the reverse strand, counting down.
CTACTGAACTATATCTCTGTGGCTTCCTATTGTTTGTTCATTGTCCATGATTCGCTGCCATACATAAGTATTATCAAATATAGCACTGGAGTACTCGTTTCTGCAGTGTCATTGGTAGTGAAGTCAAATAACACGAGACACAAATAAGATCCAAAAAAGATGACAATGTAGAGAAAAAAAACGCCAGCCAGAAAACTAATGAGGAGTTTATTGATAAAAAAACAGGTATCAACGTAATATCTCTTTTATTTGGACACAATGATGGAAATAATAATATCAAGAATCGGAATATTTTATGTCAAGTTTCTCTAATGGATCACAATGTACGATATTGACATATATAACGATTATCGACGACAAATAGACTCGAACATCAGATGAACACTACTGGTGAGTATGACCTGGATATCATGAGAAACTATATAATATCTTGGTCCTATTATTAAATTTTTTATATATTAAAGTTGGTCTTATTTGTTATATAAACTGTTGGGGTCGCCGATAGTAAATTGTTCTACTAAAGTCCCCATGTTTATTATATAACTGTTGGGATCGCCGATAGTTAAATTGTTCTACAAAGTTCCCCATGTTTATTATATATACTGTTGGGATCACCGATAGTTAAATTGTTCTACTAAAGTCCCCCATGTTTATTATATATACTGTTGGGATCGCCGATAGTTAAATTGTTCTACTAAAGTCCCCCATGTTTATTATATATACTGTTGGGATCACCGTTAGTAAAATTGTTCTACTCAAAGTCCCCCGTGTTTATTATATATACTGTTGGGATCGCCGATAGCGAAATTGATAACACTATAGTTAGTGACTACGTGCCGTAGAAATTATGAGGTTCGATGCCAGCTTGGGCTCCTAGAAAAATTCACAAAGTTCATCAGACGACTTTCTATAGCGATATCGAACGAGAGCCTTGATTAACAGACTTATTGTAGATCTGATGCGTGCGCAGAATACTTAGGCGTCTTTTCTGAAGATCAGATTTGAAAATGCTTACAAGAGGACGACAACTAAATGAATAGGAATGAAAGATCGTGTGATAGAATAAAATCAGTCAACTGTTGCTGTTCTTTTGGGTAAAGAAATGATGAAATTAATCAGTGGGAAACAGTGTTAGGTGCGCCGAATACAAATTTTAAGTAAAGAAATGATGGAGCAGGTGTGAAACATTGATTAGTGCGCTGCATACAAATAACAAACATTCAAGAGTTAAAATCTCTGTAATGATATTTTTGTTATTCTATTCAGTTGAAAATGTGCGAATCACTTTTAAAGTTATGGGATCCATTTGAAATCCCTAAACGCCTGAACGCCTAAACGCCTGAACGCCTAAACGCCTGAACGCCTAAACGCCTGAACGCCTAAACGCCTGAACGCCTAAACGCCTGAACGCCTAAACGCCTGAACGCCTAAACGCCTGAACGCCTAAACGCCTGAACGCCTAAACGCCTGAACGCCTAAACGCCGAACGCCTCAAACGCCTGAAGACCGTCTAAATGCTTCTGAATCCCTATCGTACCTTCCCTCCCCAGAAGGCTTCAGCACCCACTAGGGCGGTACCGCCCACTTTGCAAACCTATGATATGATAATTGGTGATGCTGGATTTTAAAATGACCATTTCAAAAAGCAAACTGGGCTGACGTTGCTGAGAAAGATAAATATTTAAAATATGCACATAACACAAATTTATATTGTTGATATTTATATGTAGATAATAGTTTAATTTTAGTTTAGTTTAGTCGTCAGATCATCATCACTGCACGTTGAACCAATTAGTCCATAAGTGGGGACTCGCCTAGAGTAGTTGATAGTAGCTCGGCTCTGGCTGTGAGGATGCCTCATAGCTCGGGTTCGAACCTACTGTCCGGCATTTGTTTGAGTCCTCTGGTCTTACTCAGGACGATAACGTGAGTACCTCTGAAGTCGGAGAAATCTGCCTGTATGGCGAGGGAATACTAATTACGAGTACATTGAGCACACGGCTGCCAGTGTAAGTAATTTACAAGTCACGCTGCTGCCATTGTAAGAAATTGGAAAAACGGATTTTCACGCAAAAATCAGTTTAGAGATGAAACTTCGTCTGAGTTGAAAGGGACGAAAGAAAAAAAAAAAAAAGTCCATAAGTGCTCCGATCTCCCCTGCATTTCACTCAGATGTGTGGCGACTAATGACACCGATTCTTTGTTGGTTTACTATTCTTCTGTGCTACCAGCATAGTGTTCTTGTCTAGCTACACCACACTTGACTTGGAATTCTTGCAGTCTGGTTAATGTAGATCATAAATGACTATCAATATTTTTTTAAAGTTTATATTTTGTATTTATCGCGATCACCGCTTAGACTGATGTACCAGATTTCCACATAAATTCTGCTGTTGTTTTTAGGGAGGGTCCCTCCATCCATCTTATCATTTAGCTCGGTATTTTCCGCCAGGTATATTTGTCTTTATAATATGAATAAATTCATATACAATTGATGATGCTGAATACTTATTTAATCATGAAATAGTTGACTAGTTTTGAAATTTTTTCAAAGGACAAAATGCTCAATTTTGTAATAATAAAAAGACTTGCATGTTTTAAAACTACAAATCGGGCACATCACGTTATGTTTACTTTGACTTGTTCATACTGTCTGGTACATCCCTGTGTGAAGTTTAACAACAATGTAAATATAATCCATTTACAATAATATCTTTTTCTTTTCCCAGCGATATCATGATGAAACATTCCCTATTTCATCACTCACTGTCCCATAATTTGTAAGGGAAAATTCAAAATGAGATTCAAGAAAATGTATCCTCAGAGACATGGTGAATCCTAATTCTTGATAAACAAAATGGTTTAGCACCATTTTGAATATTTTTCTGCAGTCGTTTCTTTGTCTTATAAACTGTCATGAAAGTTACTGTCTTCTGAACGACACAAAGTCCCCTGTAACCTACAGCTAAAGTAGTTTAATTCTCACGTCTGTTTTGGTTCGTAGATGAAAATAGTTTTAGGGAAAGGCTCGCTGGTTGTGTTCATATGAGGCCTGTATTGCTAGGCTAGGGGATGGGTGTCAAGAATAAGGGTAAGTGGTTCGATCCTGTGTTTGTCTATTTGTTTTTTCGGAAGCTCTTAATACTTGTGCACTGTCTATTTATTGATCTTGGTTGGTAGAAAACTAATAACTCTCAGTTTCTCATGTTTCTCTACATGAAATTATATAGAACTGTAAGAGTGCATGCACCGCTAGATAATTAGAGAGGTTCGTGAAGAAAATGTGTCAACATTTTAAATGGTCTCAAGAAGAAGATAACAAATATAAACATTTAAAGTGATCACAAGAAATGTAAACATTTAAAGTAATCATAAGAAATGTAATCATTTAAAGAGATCACAAGAAGAAATGTAATTATTTAAAGAGATCACAAGAAGAAATGTAATTATTTAAAGAGATCACAAGAAGAAATGTAATTATTTAAAGAGATCACAAGAAGAAATGTAATTATTTAAAGAGATCACAACAAGAAGAAATGTAATCATTTAAAGAGATCACAAGAAGAAATGTAATTATTTAAAGAGACAACAAGTAAGCGAAATGTAAATAATTTCAACAATCACATAAAAATAATAAGACACAAAACGATCCACATATTAAAATCAATTCATTGAAGTATAAGCAATACCGAACGTCCAAACTTCATTCTGTGGACTCTAACGAACGACAAATTTCGTTTGGCAACGACTGTGAGACATTATCGATCGCAGGACTCATCTAAATTCCAAAGACGACAAAATCTAATGGAAATATATACATTACAAAAATAGATGCCTATTTGAGAATAGAGTTTTCTAAAAACTATATAATTGGCTTCAGTTTAGGAAGAAAGGAAAATTGCATCTGTAACTGAAACCTTATGGTGCCAGGGCGATACAGCATGTATGACAGCAAGAGCAAAATATTAAGGTAGATGCTAATGGGATGCTAGGAGAAAAGCCATATGTTGCTGGGGCTCAAGGGAGAAAAGAATATTAACACTGCAACCTGCAAGGCAGTCGAAGAGAGGCGACTGAGGGGACCTAGGGCCTAGGGAAGCTACCCTAGTAAATAAAAGTCATCGTAGAAATCGGAAGTGCTGGCTTACTTGTGCATAACTGGCACAACGTACAATCGCTTTTAGGCTCAGATCACATATAAATCACAAAGAGTGGTTGAACAAGTGGTCGATATGGAGCGTTCAAAGAAGAAGAAGAAGAAGGATGAGAAAAATAAAATGTTAGTTTCATCATTAAAAATTATGAAGTGAGTGCTTGAAGTCTCTGGAATTTCATCTCAAAATATGTTTGCTTTGAGAGTGCTCTTGTTTTGTTTGTTTCCTACCAGAATAACTATTAATAAGCAACTTACTATACTAGATGGCTTCGCGTGGAAATGCCATATTCCATATTCAGTATATATATGGAACTGCAGTAAAACTATTTGATTGGCAAAAATCGTAATCACAAAGTACTGTAGTTTTACAAATTACAAAAACAATGACAAAATACAGCGACAAAATACAGCAAGTTTCGACCAACAAGGCCTTTATCAAGCAAACGAACAAACAGGAGTGACAAATTAAATGAAACACAAATGGACGACCAAATACAAACGTATCTAAGGAAAATCTGGAATAAAAACGAATAACGAAATAAATGTAACACAAAAAAAGAAGAAATAGAAAGGAAAAGAAACAATGATTTCTTACGCTTTCGTCGCCTTTGTAGTGAGGACGATGATTTTCTTGAGAGAGCTCAAGAGATGCTTGATTTCTTTCGTAGGCGCCTATACCCGGAGAGGGTGCTTGTCTCGGCTATTCATCGAGTTCAGAAAATCAGTCGCCAGCAGGCCCTTACCAGCCAGCATAGACTACTAACTCTGACAGAGTAAAACTTATCTTAACTTACCACCCCCATAGTTCCCTGGTGAAAAATGTTTTATTCGTCATCTGTCTCTCCTTAGATCAGATCCTGAGACCTCGTTCTGTCTTCCCAACTATCCTTGGTGTCTTACAGACGGACAGAAGTCTTAAGGATATGTTGGTACACAGTCGCCTTAAGTCCAATATCCTGACTCATTTTGGCACTGTCCGGTGTGATCGTCGGCGTTGCAACACGTGTGCTTATGTGATACAGACGCGTACTGTATCTTTTCCTTTAGGCACGTTTTTTTTATTGACGATGGGTTCACATGCGAGTCCCGTAATCTTATCTATGCTATTATCTGTATGCGGTGTAACAAGGCTTATATCGGCGAGACAGGCAAGAGGCTCAGTGACCGATTCGCCCTAACACTTACGCGACATACGCCTCTTAGACCCTGTGCCACCATTTCAATGACACTGGCCATTTAGGTGCTCACGATGTCCAGGTCACAGCCATCCGATCATGTTCCTCGGATGATCGCAGCCGATTTGCTCTGGAGAATCGGTTGATTTCTTTGTATGGTACCTTGCAACCACGGGGCTCAACGTATTACATTCTTATGCTTCTTAGTACTTTCCCATGCTTTGTAATCTATATGGGTATATGCTGCATGTATTCATGTTATATTCCATTCTTATGCTTCTTAGTACTTTCTTTTCCCCTGCTTTGTAATCTATATGGGTATATGTTGCATGTATTCAAGTTATATATTTACTAGATGTTTCATTTTCTTTCCTTTCATTTCTTTTTTTTGTGTTACATTTATTTCGTTATTCGTTTTATTCCAGTTTTTCCTTAGATAGTTTGTTTTTGGTCGTCCATTTGTGTTTCATTTTTAATTTGTCACTCCTGTTTGTTCGTTTGCTTGATAAAGGCCTTGTTGGTCGAACGTTGCTGTATTTTGTCGCTGTATTTTGTCATTGTTTTTGTAATTTGTAAAACTACAGTACTTTGTGATACGTGTTTTCCATTTCCCATATATCATCAAGAGCTTGCCTTCGGGAACTTGGCCCATGACAGCAGTCCTGTAAACTATCTGTTCTGTGCAAGTTTACCGGTGTCAGCAGCAATCATTCTCAGATCGTTAATGACATCTTGCATCCATCGTCTTCTAGGTCTTCCTCTCATTCTTCTTCCAGGCACTATTTCCCCCAAAATTATCGTCTCTATGCGTCATCTCGTTTGATATATTCCCCTTATATGTTCTGAAAAAATTTTTTTGACTAGTTTGTGACAAATTATTTTGACTAGATTAGACAAATTATTTTGACTAGATTGTGACAAATTATTTTGACTAGATTGTGACAAATTATTTTGACTAGATTGTGACAAATTATTTTGACTAGATTGTGACAAATTATTTTGACTAGATTGTGACAAATTATTTTGACTAGATTGTGACAAATTATTTTGACTAGATTGTGACAAATTATTTTGACTAGATTGTGACAAATTATTTTGACTAGATTGTGACAAATTATTTTGACTAGATTGTGACAAATTATTTTGACTAGATTGTGACAAATTATTTTGACTAGATTTGACAAATTATTTTGACTGTTTGTGACAAATTATTTTGACTAGTTTGTGACAAATTTTGACGCTACATTCCCTTAATAAAGGAAATAGCGGGAACCGGCTGAGTATTGACATAATACACACGTTGAGGTTTTCACAAATATGACGACCTACATCCCAGTTCTAAATCTTTCAACTCGTTTTAAGAAGTATTCCCTTTGGACGTGCAAGACTTAATTTTTGATAAAGGATATTTCTGTGCAGTCTCAAATTTAAAAAGTTTCACAAACAGGGACATGATCACCTTGCTCGGGGTTAAAAACATTGTTTACAGAGCTTATCACAACAATCATTGCGATAAAGCTGTTTGATTGCGTTCGCTTTTTATCTACCAAGTCAACCACTCTTCCTTGTGATATGTGTGGTTTGCACTGAGAACGTGAGTACGCTGTGCCTGCGTTAGGCCATTACGGGATGTGTGACGTACATCCAAATTTTTCCGGGCAAAGTGTAACATATTATCCAACAGAACACAAATTTGTACTGACAGGTCACTGAAGATTTTACAACTAGAACAGCCCTTTTTTAAAGGTACAACATATGGAGTTATAATGTAGCATGGTATCATATATGATTGTCAGAGGGGTCATCAGAGCGACTCCTGCCAGGTAATGGCGATATAGTGCAACAATAGTTAGTTAGTTAGTTTGTTCCTTTCGTGCCAAAACATAGGGCAGAGGTTTTAGATCTCCATGTGATAAGGTTCTTTGCTAGCAGTTGGAGATCTTGTATGGTTTTACATCCCAATAGTTTACTTTCTTGTTGGATGGTTTTCCGAAGAGTGGTCTTTGGTCTTCCACGTTTCTTTTCCCAACTGGTGACCACACAAAGGGCTTGTCGATTTAGTCTCTTTTCGTCTGATCTAAGAACATGACCAATTTTCCCCCTTCGTTTCCTTATAATATTTGATACGGGTTGTTTGGGGGTTCTATCTCTCACTGTGTTGTTAGAAACGAAATCACTCCATTTTACTTTTAATAATTTTGTAGACATTTATTCTCAAAGCTGTCCAGTTTCTTATCAATTTTTTTGTTGATTTCAACTTCAAACCGTAGGTCAGTATAGGAACTCCATGACAAATAATTTAACTTTTGTGCATATACTAAGGCCTTGAGATTACCATATATTCGTTAATTTAGTGAAGGCACTAGCTGCTATAGCAATAGAGAGTTTATTTCTTTCATGTGTTCCGTTGTTTGACACTTTACTACCCAAAATTAAAATGTTAACTTTCTCCAGTGTTTGGCCATTTAAATTTCGATGTTGTTCTGTCGAGTTTGTGAGGTCCATACTTTGGTCTTGGCAGAATTAATCTGGAACCAACCTGTTTGCAAGTGTGCAAAGATTGCTCGTTAGTTTGTGGATAAAGGTGAGTGCAACAATGGCGTTAATGATATACCTTCAGAAAGACTGTACCATCCCAAGCAGGACAGGATGTAAGGGATACTAGCTGCACATGTTGAGTTAGTGCTTGAGCAACGCTGTGAGCTATGAATGTTACATTGAATGCTTTTTGCTGTGTCAACCGTGCGTTTGTTGTGGGTATTCAGAAATGGCGGACAGCGGTTATGACGAACCGACTCAATCTGCCCTATGCAGTGATATTGTGTGTGCAGAAAGCTGGATTTTGTCGTGATTGATGTTCCTTCGACATGAATTGCAATTCAAGGGATGAACAGTTTTGTGTTGACACTTTAGCGACGGTCATATGCATTTATGCGGGCTGCTTTTTGTGGCGGTACGGTAGTTTCATTCTGAATTAGTTATACACTAGGAGACAGTTGTTAGCATTTCATGTGATTTTCATTGGACAGAACGAAGCAATTATGGGGTGACCCGTTGCAGTGAAGTTGAAACTGTACATATGAACTATGAACTATGTTGACACATTGCGTGTTGTAGGAACCATGATTTTATTGAGAGCTTTGTCTCTATTATTCACTTCTTGACGGACTGTTTGACAGCATGACTAGAAGCTGCATGTTGCAAACTCAGTTACGGGTCCAGCAGATATGTAACCACCATCTGTTTATTTTCGCTGGGAAATGAACTCTCTTCGTGTAAGGAAAAACATAACACAGACGTCTATGACTGTATACTCATGTATTGGTTTCTACTTTTCTGTTCTCAATCATGTTTTGTCTCACAGCGTTAGGATAAGAAGAGATTTCTAGAACAAGTTTTTGTGTGTGCTTCTAATCATGTTTGTCTCACAGCGTTAGGATAAGAAGAGATATTAGAATGAACTTTTGTGTGCGGTTCATAAACAGTGTCTTTCGTCGCCTCTGTTGTCTCTGATGTCCACATATTGCGAGGCGGCCTTTTATGTAGTTGGTAAATGCTTTAAATCTAAGTAATTCAAGATAGAATTGCAAGTCATTGTGTTGTCTCTTAAATTCAACATCAGAATAACACTGAAGAAAGTACATTAGTTTCATTAAAGTTCACTATCAAAGTAGGAATCAAGGTGAGATCATCTCTTACTTTCACTATCAAAATTAGAATAAAGGTGAGCATTTAAATATCAAATAACAATAAAATTACGTCAGGGGACTTTGAAATTTCATCCAAATAGGATAGATGGTGAGTGTTTCAAGTCTGACATTTCATCCAAATAGGATAGATGGTGAGTGTTTCAAGTCTGACATTTCATCCAAATAGGATAGATGGTGAGTGTTTCAAGTCTGACATTTCATCCAAATAGATAGATAGTGAGTGTTTCAAGTCTTGAAATTTCATCCAAAAAGGATAGATGGTGAGTGTTGTCTTTGAAATTTCATCCAAATGGGATAGATGGTGAGTGTTTCAATTTCTTGAAATTTCATCCAAATAGATAAAATGGTGAGTGTTCTGTCTGACATTTCATCCAAATGGGATAGATGGTGAGTGTTTCAGTCTTTGACATTTCATCCAAATAGAAGATGGTGAGTATTTAAGTCTTGACTTTTTTAAACAATATAAGAGGATAGTATGAAGACAAGGTGGTGTCGTGCAATTTAAAACAATATAAGAGGATAGTGATGAAGTAAAGGTGGTGTCTGTGCACATTTCATAAACAAATAAGAGGATAGTGCATGAAGTACAAGGTGTGTCGAAATTTCATAAACATATAAGAGGATAGTGATGAAGTAAAAGGTGGTTTCGTAATTTCATAAACAATATAAGAGGATATGAGAAGTAAAGGGTTTATCTGGTACATTTATAAAAATAAGAGGATAGTGATGATACAGTGGTGTCTGTGCACATTTCAAAACAATATAAGAGGATAGTGCATGAAGTACAAGGTTGTCGTACATTTCATAACAATATAAGAGGACAGTAGAAGTATAGTGGTGTCTGTACATTTATAAACAATATAAGAGGACAGCATGAAGAAATAAGGTGGTGTCGGCACATTTTAAACAATATAAGAGGATAGTGCATGAAGTACAAGGTGGTGTCTGTGCACATTTCATAAACAATATAGGGGATAGTGATGAAGTACAAGGTGGTGTTGACATTTCTAAACAATATAAGAGGATAGTATGAAGTACAAGGTGGTGCTGCACATTTCATAAACAATATAAGAGGATAGTGATGAAGTACAAGGTGGTGTCTGTCACATTTCATAAACAATATAAGAGGATAGTGATAAGTAAAAGGTGGTCTGTGCACATTTCATAAACAAATAAGAGGATAGTCATGAAGTACAAGGTGGTGCTGTACATTTATAAACAATATAAGAGGATAGTCATGAAGTACAAGGTGGTGTCTGTGAAACATTTCATAAACAATATAAGAGGATAGTCATGAAGTACAAGGTGGTGTATGTGACATTTCAATAAACAATATAAGAGGATAGGCATGAAGTAAAGGTGGTGTCTGTGCACATTTCATAAATAAAATAAGAGGAAGTGCATGAAGTACAAGGTGGTGTCTGTGCACATTTCATAAACAATATAAGAGGATAGTGCATGAAGTACAAGGTGGTTAGCACATTTCATAAACATATAAGAGGATAGTGCATGAAGTAAAAGGGTGTCTGTGACATTTCATAAAAAATATAAGAGGATTATGAAGTACTAATGTGGTGTCTGGCACATTTATAAACAATATAAGAGGATAGTATGAGTACAAGGTGGTGTCTGTACATTTCATAAAAATATAAGAGATAGTATGAAGTACAAGGTGGTTCAGCACATTTCATAAACAATATAAGAGGATAGTATGAAGATAAAGGTGGTGTCTGTGCAATTTCATAAAAATATAAGAGGATAGTATGAAGTACAAGGTGGTGTCTGTGCACTTTTTATAAACAATAAAAGGAAAAGGAATATGACAATGGTGTCTGTGCACATTTCAAAACAATATAAGAGGATAAAAGATGAAGTAAATGGTGACATTTAAACAAATATAAGAGGATAGTCATGAAGTAAGGTGTCTGTGCACATTTCATAAACAATATAAGAGGATAGTGTAAATGAAGGTGGTGTATGCAATTTATAAACAATATAAGAGGATAGGATAAGTACAAGGTGTTTGTGCACATTTCATAAACAATATAAGGGGATAGTGCATGAAGTACAAGGTGGTGTAGTACATTTCATAAACAATAAAAGAGGGATAGTGATGAAGTACAAGGGGGTGTCTGTGCACATTTCATAAAAATATAAGAGGATAGTGCATGAAAAGAGTTGTCTGCACATTTCATAAAACAATATAAGGATAGTGCATGAAGTACAATGTGGTGTTTTGCACATTTCATAAAACAATATAAGAGGATAGTATGAAGTAAATGGTGTCTGTGCAATTTCATAAACAATAAAAGGGGATAGTCATGAAGTACAAGGTGGTGTCTGGAAATTCATAAACAATATAAGAGGACAGTGATGAAGTACAAGGTGGTGTCTGTGCACATTTCTAAACAATATAAGAGGATAGTGCAGAAGTACAAGGTGGTGTCTAGCACATTTCAAAAAAATATAAGAGGATAGTGCAGAAGTACAAGGTTTTCAGAAATATTTATAAACAATATAAGAGGATAGTGCATGAAGTACAATGGTGTCAGCACATTTATAAACAATAAAAGAGGATAGTGTATGAAGTAAAAGGTGGTGTTCTGCACATTTCAAAAAACAATATAAGAGGATAGTATGAAGTACAAGGTGGTGTCTGTGCATTTTCATAAACAATATAAGAGGATAGTGATAGTACAAGGTGGTGTCAAAAATTTATAAACAATATAAGAGGATAGTGCATGAATAAAAGGTGGTGTCTGTACATTTATAAACAATATAAGAGGACAGATGAAGTACAAGTGTTTTCAGCACATTTCATAAACAATATAAGAGGACAGTGATAAGTACAAGGTGGGGGTCGTGCACATTTCATAAACAATATAAGAGGATAGTGCATGAAGTACAAAGGGGGGTCTGTGACATTTAAAACAATATAAGAGGATAGTGATGAAGTGGTGGATGTCTGTGCACATTTCATAAAAATATAAGAGGATAGTGCATGAAGTAAAGGTAGTTCTAGTCATTTAAAACAATATAAGAGGATAAGAAGTAAAGGTGGTGTCTGTGAAATTTTCAAACAATATAAGAGGATAGTGTCATGAAGTAAAGGTGTTCTGTGCACATTTCATAAACAATATAAGAGGATAGTGAATACAAGGTGTGTCTGTGCAATTTCATAAACAATATAAGAGGAAAATAATGAAGTAAAAGGTGTCTGTACATTTCATAAAAATATAAGAGGATAGTGATGAAGTAAAGGTGGTGTATGTGCACATTTCTAAACAAATAAGAGGATAGTGTGAAGTATAAGGTGTGTCTGTGCACATTTTCATAAAAATATAAGAGGACAGTGATGAAGTAAGGTGGTTCGTACATTTCATAAACAATATAAGAGGATGGGCATGAAGTACAAGGTGGTTTGCAATTTATAAACAATATAAGAGGATAGTGCATGAAGTACAAGGTGGTTTTCGCACATTTCATAAACAATATAAGAGGATAGTGCATGAAGTACAATGTGGTGTCTAGCACATTTCATAAACAATATAAGAGGATAGTGCATGAATACAAGGTGGTTCTGTATTAGGAATAGTGACTCGTCTACCCCGACGTTCTGAGTTCGAATCACTGCTGACAATTTGTTGCAAATTGTTTCATTTTGGATTTTACAAAAGAACAATGGCACCACCTGTTCAGAAAGAATGAATACTACTGCACGTAAATGCCTTAAAAAAATCATAAACAGAGTTAAAGCTGGAGGTTGATTCGCAAAGTTCTGTAACGGATATGCAATTAATTTTTTTTTACATGAAGTCACGTTAGAAATTACGAGAAAAGTAATTGAAGATGCGTTTGTTCGTCCTAGAATTTGGTCTTCAAACTGAATGTGGGTGAGAGTGAGTAATCGAAGTCCTAGCAGAATGATATCAGACAGGCTATTGTTAGAATCCAGATATTTCCTTCGCATATTCTCGATCTTCTTCGAACGCTCCGTATCGACCACTTGAACCACGGATTTGTATGTGATCCGAGCCTCAGAGCGATTTACGTTGTGCCAGTTATGGGGCTTACAAGTAGGTCAGCACATCCACTTTGCGCCGCTTTTTTTTTACTAGGTAGCTTCCCAGGTCCTTGTCAGTCTCCTCTACGGGCATGTATTGTAAGTCGCATTGTTACTATTTGTTGCTTCCCTTGAGAGCCCGGCAACATACGGGCGATTCTTCGATCTGATTTGGGTGGATACTTTTTGATAATTTCATTTGTCTATCATTTGTTTCGTTATTATGCAATTATTGTCAAGAATCGTAATGTCACTACATGATTCAACCTATGATGAATCATACATTATGCACATCTTGTACATTCATTCTCAGGTTTTTTGTATTAAGATGTGTTCAAGAAATGGGGAAACGGGTAGTTTAAAGTGCTGAAAATCGTATGCACCAAACAGACAACACCGAAAGAAGCAAGTCTCAATAGAAAATAATTCTGTTGTCAGGATGACCAATGTGTGGTAATGCTAGTATATAGTATTCATGATAGACAGAGTGATATAGAATCACGTACTGACCAATGTGTCGTAATGCTATATATAGATCATGATAGACAAGGGATATAGAATCACGTACTGATCCCAAAGTGTCGTAATGCAGTATATAGTATCATGAAGACAGAGTGATATAGTAATCACGTACTGACCAATGTGTCATAATGTTAGTAAAAGTATTCATGATAGACAGAGGATTTGGGAATCACGTACGACCAATGTGTGGTAATGTAGTATATGTATTCAGATAGACAGAGTGAAATAATAATATTGTTTATAGCCTCATCTTCTGCTTCTTCTTTTTTTTGTTACACTGTTAAGGGTCGCCCAGTGTCGGGTTTCGGGTTTTTCTTGCGCTGTTCTGAAGGCTTTGATGATTGTTATTTTTGCTCTTTGACAGGATTATGCTAACCATCCAAACATCTTTCTGGGTTTCCCCTCGCCTTTTTTCCCGATGTTCTGTTGTAGAAGACTTACACTGAGGAGTTTGGGTGCATTTTTTTTAATGGCAAACTATTTCATTTTTGTTTTCAATGTAATTTTGAAGGTTCTGTGCCAACTTTTTTCCTATGCTGATGTTAGACTGTCTTTTCTTGTGTTGTTGGTAACTTTTTCGCAGGCACCAATGCGAAAGCACCAAAATCAATACGGATACATTTAAGTAAAAAAGCAAGAATTGCAGGGGAAACAACAAAGATTTGTAAATGGTTGTAGGTGTAACACTGATACTTTCTGCTAGCTAGATGAACGAAATTGAAGAGAAATACCTGAACTAAGATACGCTGACGATACAGTGTTACTGTCAACATCACAAAAAGGATTGAGAAATTATTAGAGAAGTGAAAGATAAAAGGAAAAACAAAATCTATATCTCAATGTGGTAAAACAAAATAATGACAACAGATAAAACGAACATGACAAATGATATTTTTATCAACGGCGAGAAAGTAGAAAATGTAAAAAGTTTTAATATCTTGTCTACTGCAACAAAAGATGGAAATGGAATGACGGAAATTTAAAGAAGAACAAACATGGCTTTACAAAAAACAACTCAAAATAGTATGGAACGGAACTGATAAGAAAACAAAGATCAGAATACTAAGAGCATGCATATTCCCAGTGGCAACGTATGGGTGTGAAGAGTGGACATTTAATAAAGCAGTGGAAAACATATAAGTGTTTTTGAATATAAGTGTTAAGAAGAGTCCTTCGTATATCTTGGACAGAGAAGAGAACAAATAGATCTATCCAGAAAGAACTCAAAATCAAAGAAAACTGGCTGATGCTACAAATAAGAAGAGAAAATTGAGATATTTTAAACATAAAAAAAGATATGAAGGCTGGAGAGGACCATCGTGAAGGAGGCATACCGGCAAAGAGAAGAAGAGGAAGACCACGGAGAAGATGGATTCAGGATGTGACTGATATTTGAACATGACAGCGAGAGCGGGACATCTGGCCTATGATAGAGAGAAATTCCAGAGGACTGTTGAGGTGGCAAAGTTCTGCTCAGGACAAGCTATTTGATGATGATTATGTAGGTGAAAAACCTTTCAGACAAGTCTTGTTAGTAGCTGTTCCGGACATGTTTGGCATGAAACTGAGGTCCTGTTCTATCATCTCTAAAAACACCATATTCTACACATTTGTAAATGTTATCTATGATAACAGTGATGAGTATACTATCCTTTAGCACGTCCATTCTTCTTCTTCAGCGATCTATGATCATGCACTTAGTTTACTGTCGACCACAAACTGGCCAGTCAGCTTCAGGTATGTCAGGTTTCCCCAAAGTTTAGTTTTTAGGTCAACTGGGTGTGGCCACATGTTGCTTCACAGCTCATACACCCCTGGTGTATGTTTCGCCTGTTCACACTAGCAGAGAGCTATGAGTTAACGGTTTACTGTACATTTTTTCCTGCGAAATATTTTTCAAATGTATTGCTCAAGGGCTGTAACACTGACACTTTCTGCTAGCTTGATGAACGAGATTGAACAGTTATAGGACAGCATGAGTTTATTGCTCAAGGGCTGTAACACTATACTTTCTGCTAGCTTGATGAACGAGATTGAGCAGCATGGGGACAGCATGAGTTTATTGCTCAAGGGCTGTAACACTTATACTTTCTGCTAGCTTGATGAACGAGATTGAGCAGTTATAGTGACAGCATGAGTTTATTGCTCAAGGGCCAAACACTGACACTTTCTGCTAGCTTAATGAACGAGATTGAACAGCTATAGGGACAGCATGAGTTTATTGCTCAAGGGCTGTAACACTGACACTTTCTGCTAGATAGATGAACGAGATTCAACAGCCATAGGACAGCATGAGTCACATACGTCAATTATATTGCGTTGTTTTGTTTTAATTTTCTGCGCTGTATTTATTCTATTCTTAGCTACGATATTTTGGTCCTGGTAGCCCACACGGGGAAAAAAAATTATTATAGAGATGTCAGAACTGATAATGTCGACATGTGCACGCGCTTATGTTAGAATTCTTAAAATAGATATCAAAATTACTACGCTCAAATGATGCATACATATTTTCAACGCATCACGCAACAATGTAATTCTACGTAATGGTTACATACGTGTACGACCCAATCTTTCGTTGATGCATCGTCATACATCAGATCCATATCCTTTGACAGTAAAGCCATAAGTCAGTTTCTGTTATATATCTATATCCTTTCTGTACGCTATTACAGTAAATGGGACGGAGCCAAGAAGTTCAACAATTTAAATACCTCGGAGTCCTGATAACATCAGATAGCAGATGCGGATCAGAAATAAAGAGCATAATAGGGCAAGCTAAATGCCAGAAAATGAGAAGCATTATTTGCAACAAATCGTTATCAATTGAGATCAGAATGAGAGTTATACAGTGCTACATTTAACCAATACTTACATACGGAAGCGAGTTATGGACAACAAAACAAACAGATCGAAAAATCTCTGAGGGCCACAGAGTTATGGTTTACAGAAGAATGATGAGAATCCCATGGACTGGTAAAATGACTAATGTAGAGGTGTTGAATGAGGTCAAGACACAGAGAAGCTTTTCATCAATATAAGAATGAGGCAGTCACATTTTTTCGGGCATGTGACGAGAAATGGAGGTTTAGAACACATTGTAACAACTGGTAAAAACGAGGGAAGACGAGAGAGATGAAAACAGAGAGAGAAAATTGTGGATAGCCTGACGTCAATGCACGGAATAGAGTCGATATCTGAGATGATAGTAAACACCAGAGACAGAGACGTGTGGAGATTCATGATCGCCTACGCCACCGCGCACTGCACCTGATGAGCCTTTCGTATTTGTTTGTCATAAGGCTTCCATGAGATTTTCATTGTTTATTCTGTCGCCTTTTTGCTAATTGT
>JADZMA010000609.1:0-32253 GCA_020796225.1 Arion vulgaris | reverse complement strand
CAACATATGTCCATTATATTGTTGTTCTGGCTAGATTAAGGCATGAACTTTCGGGTTGCAACTCAAGAGTCTCTACCAGATGAACTTATGTTTTCGGCAGTTTCGTTAAAAAAAAAATTATATTAATATTTTACATTCGGTTTGGTTTTATCTGAAACCCCAGAGATCTACAAATCCTTAATCTGTGCTATTATTTTTGATAACAATTTCTTTTGACGACTTTTTCAGCCATGCCCTTTACTGTCCAGTTTTTCTTTTTTTTCGCCATCCCTCTTTTTTTCTTATTATGTTGCATGTCTTTACGAATCATCACAGTCATCCAAATTTTTTTAATGTCATAAAAACATACAATGCACAATTGTACAATTGAGGAAGGAGCTGTCAGCACTTCCTACATATGTGGAATTAAATGCAAACTGGCAGACATTCTACTCTGTTCAAAAAAGGGTTCCAGACATTTCATTTCACAATGTTTTTAAAATTATTCTGGGAAAACAAAGTGGGGACCTCCGTTTGTACTTTTCGCATATAAAAATTTTTCTCATGTTTTCCCTTTTGACGTAATAGCCGTCCATCGCAAGCGATGATGACAACTTCAGACGTGTGCTGTTGCACCTCTCTGGTGTGTGCGGAGGTGACTGAGAGTCCAATCCTAGAACAGAACCCGACCACAGGTGGGGCCAGATCAAGGTTGACATGTGCGTGTTGTGTGCTCTGTCCTTTCGCGCTGCTCGTTTTCTCTGTGACTAAACAATACGATGATTCTCAGCTATTCGTCCTCTTTTTTGTTACAGCGCCACATTGGCGATCTTCCCAAGGATCCCAGCACGTATTGTTATATCGAAGCATTTCAGAGACATTTTAAGAGTTCTTTAAAGCGTTTTTCTTCCACCAGCTAAACGTCGCCCCTTCAGCTCGCCATACATCAACCCGTTTTGGATGCGTTTATCGGCATTCGAGCAACGTGACCGACCCATCTCAGTTGGGCCTTCTGCAACAGGGTGTTGAGTTTTGGATCTTTGCTCTTGTGGGGAAACTTCGTTGTCTGAATTTTGTCCTGCCAGTTTATTTTTAGTATTCTGCGTAGACAGCTGTGTGGAAATGGTTTGAATTTTCTTGCGTTCTGCTATACACTGTCCATGTCTCCTTGCACAGCAGCGTGGTTAGCACTATGGCCTGGTAAACTTTCAGCTTTGTGACTATAAAACATATATCCTTTGACGTAAAACAGATACACCGACATTAGTTAACAATGAAAAATCATTTATTATTCTACTGGCGCAAAGAATAGATATGCACGTTACCGTTCTGTTGATCGAGCAACATGTCAAGATAAGAGAAATTATAATAATTAAATAAAAAGAAAGTATATATTACATATATCATTAACAATCGGGAAAGCCGGGGAGTAGGAAAATGTTATAAACAAATGAAATCAACCCGTAACTGAACGCTTGACTGAAATCTTATTATCAGCTAATTCAATATATATTATATACATACACGCATACTCATACAAATAAGATGTTATTAGTGTTATGTTGCCACCTGCTGTAAGTTATGTAATTAAAAAGCTCAACTAAGGGTAGGAAGTAAACCAACAGTTTACTTAATACAAACACTTACAGTTGCCACAAACACAGCCCGTCTGATAAACTCTCTGTCTCTAGCAAGTTCTCCCGCCTATTCCAGCATCATGTTCAAGGTTTCTTTGATGTCCGCTGCCACCTTCGTTTTGGGTCACCCCTGCTTCGTACTCCAGGAACTATGCCTTTCATTACCGTTCTCATCTTCTGAGACATGAGGTTATTTATGAGCCAATGCTCCTACCTCTATAACAGGGATGTCTTTTGGTTTTTTTTTCTCTTCTCTGTCCAGGATGTTTTAAGAACTTTTCTGTAACACCTTGTTTCAAAAGCTTCAATTTTATTCTTTATTGTTTGTGTTATGGTCCACGTTTTCCATCCATATGTTGCACAGGAAAAAAAATGTATTATCTAACTAATTAGTTATAACAACAAAAAAAGCCATGAAGGTTTAGAAACTATAGATAATTAAACAAGATAAGCTTTTTAAAGAGAATAGCAGCTTTTTAAAAAATAAAAAAAACAAAAACGAGGAAATAAAATATTGTGAAAACACATAAAGATACGACAATGTTAGAAATGAAATACTTGAGATTGAATGCAAGCGAACAAGATTAAAACAGCTTTATAATTTAGCAAATAACATTAAAATGTTGACAAATATTAGTATTTACTATTATGGTTAACATACATAAAAATTGCTGGTTCAGACAACTATTTGAGGGGAAATTATTAGTTTAACTATGTTTTTTGGGTTTTCTGCAATATGAAATAATATTTGTACAATCTATTTTTATAGTGTCATATTCAATTATATTGCTTGTTAGCTTCTTACTTTTATGTACTCTCATGTTTGCTTAAGTTATATGTAGTCTGTAGTGTAGAAATCTGACTCTGGGTTTGAATAGAAATGTAATCAGTCTATAATGTTGACTATATCTTTTCCCTTTATTTTAGTGTTCATTATACTTGTCACATGATAGTGTTCATTATACTCTGTCCTCAATGATAGTTTTCATTATACTCTTCCTCAATGATAGTGTTCATTATATTGTCACCAAGATAGTGTTCATTAAAACTCTTTTCCTATTTTAGTGTTCATTATACTCTGTCACCAATGATAGTGTTATTATACTCTTCCTCAATGATAGTGTTCATTATATCTGTCCTAAATGAAAAGTGTTCATTATACTCTGTCCTCAATGATAGTGTTCATTATACTCTGTCCTCAATGATAGTGTTCATTATACTCTTCCTCAATGATAGTGTTCATTATACTCTGCCCCTCCAATGATAGTGTTCAATTATACTCTGTCCTCTGAATATGTTCATTATACTCTGTCCTCAATGATAGTTTCATTATATTTCCCCTTATGATAATGTTCATTATACTCTGTCCCTTATGCTAATGTTCATTATACTCTGTCCTCAATGATAGTGTTCATTATACTCTGTCCCTTATGATAATGTTCATTATACTCTGTCCCTTATGCTAATGTTCATTATACTCTGTCCCTTATGATAATGTTCATTATACTCTGTCCCTTATGCTAATGTTCATTATACTCTGTCCCTTATGATAATGTTCATTATACTTGTCCTTATGATAATGTTCCCCATACTCTGTCCCCAATGATAATGTTCATTATACTCTATCCAGTGGCGGCTCTTTAAGGGCCAAGGGGGCCAGGCCCCACCAAAAATAATGTATAACGTATATTTATTATTTTTTAAATTAAAATATAGCAACCAAAAACCATGATTTATCCGGGAAAAATGTCTGGCCCCATCAACAAAAATTATCACGAGCCGCTACTGACTCTATCCCCAATGATAATCTTCATTACGTTCTGTCCCCAATGATAATATTCATTACGTTTTGTCCCCAGGGGATAATGTTCATTAACACCTACTAATGATATCTTCATTAATAAGCTGTCCCCAATGATAATGTTCATTATACTCTGTCCCCATTGATAATGTTCATTATACTCTGTCCCCATTGATAATGTTCATTATACTCTGTCCCCATTGATAATGTTCATTATACTCTGTCCCCATTGATAATGTTCATTATACTCTGTCCCCATTGATAATGTTCATTATACTCTGTTCCCATTGATAATGTTCATTATACTCTGTCCCCATTGATAATGTTCATTATACTCTGTCACCATTGATAATGTTCATTATACTCTGTCCCCATTGATAATGTTCATTATACTCTGTCACCATTGATAATGTTCATTATACTCTGTCCCCATTGATAATGTTCATTATACTCTGTCACCATTGATAATGTTATTATACTCTGTCCCCATTGATAATGTTCATTATACTCGTCACCATTGATAATGTTCATTATACTTCCCATTGATAATGTTCATTATACTCTGTCACCAATGATAATGTTCATTCTTTCTGTTCTCAAAAAGCATCATCGAAGAAAGCCAGTAATCATCAAATATTTTCAAAAGAAAATCGTTAGTTTTTGAGAGTCCAGAATTTGTCGCAGCTTAAGGCAAAATCGCACGATTCTGAGAAAGTAGGCCAAATTTATGGATCCTCACAGGGTCAGAAATATCATTATTTCTGGCAGAATTCTATTAATGGTTATAAGCAAAATTGCATGGTGAACAAGTTTCCAAGTCACTAAGAAGACCTGAGATGATAATGGAGGTGGTAAAAATAGAGATTAATTGATGTCTTTGACAGAAGTGGTCAGGAGGTCATGTTAGAAATTGCTTCCAGAATCAAGCACTCTCCGGATGTGGGTTTAATATTGAAGTTGTATAGTAAATATAGTAGTGCACCGTTTATTTATAGATCATATGGTACATAGATCATATAGACGTGGGCGTATGTAGATTAAGCAGTAGTGAGCTCAATCACAACCCTAAAGTATCAGATTCAAACACCGTGGCAGGCAGATTACAACCATAGGGTACCTGGTTCAAACACCGCGGCGGGCAGTTTGAAGTAAATTTGTTCCGTGGATTTTACGAACGGGCTTCTTCTTTTTCTTGGTTTTGTTCTTTGACCAATTTTAATCACACTTTGTGATATGTTTGATTTTCCAAGAACGTATACGTTGCCATTGGGTTTGTGGTCCCAAACACATAGGCTTTACGTTTAGGACATATGCATCCTATTTCATCCAAACTTCCCTAGTCGCCTCTTACGACATGCGTGGCAGGTAACAGTGGTTCTATTCTCTACACCTCAGATTTAGGCCCCGGGATACACCTGGCGTTACGAACTGTAAAAAAAAAGACCCATCGTTAATAAAGCAATGGTAAACTACTGAACGTATACGTGGTGCATAGAAAGTCGACGGCTCGTTTATGTGGTTTAGGCGACGCTATTGTCTTTCCCCCGGTGGATGATGGGGAAATGGTTGTCCACTCTTGCCTTAAGCTAGGGTGGGAGCTTTTAACTGCGTTCAGGACCAGATGAGTCGCCCTTGTGTTATATCCTTTTTATGTAGTGGGGTTTTGATATTGTCTATCCATTTTTTTCTTGGTCTTCCCTTGGCTCTAATACCTGATCTCTTTTATTGTATGCTTTTATTAGTGGTTGTTATATTCCTTTTCTCATTAAAATGTCCAAACCACTACATTCGTTGTCATTCGATGTATTCGGTGCATGCAGTTATGCTCACTCTGCTTCTGATTGTGGTGGCGACGTCATGTAAAATGATAGTCCATTTTCATTCAGGGACATATTGTTGAGGGTTGAGATTTCCCGATAGCGTTGAGTTTTAAAATGGCCTATCGAGATAATTTTTTATCATCACATATCCTCATCATCCTCTCATCATCATACCCTCATTACTATAATTCATCATCATAATCACATCATCATCCTCATCATTCATCACCCCATCATCATTATCATCTCATTATACTAATACTCATCATCATCATCCTCATTATCATCATCATCATATCATCATCATCATCCTCATCATCATCAATCCTCATATCTTTTCATCCTCATCATCCTAAATATCCTCAATATCATCCTCATCATCCTCATCATCATCAACCTCATCATCATCATCATCATGTCTGTTTGTCGATATACCCTGTGGAAGACACAGTCAAGGTTACTAATCAGACACTAGAGTTATAGACAAGCACCCAAATTGGATGAGTCCCACAGTCCCAGATTCAAATTAAGAGCAGGAGTCCCACAGGGCAGCGTACTGTCCCCATTTCTTTTCCTGGTGTATATTAATGATCTGCCCAAAACTCTGCCCAGACATGTATCACACTCTCTCCATGCTGATGATCTAGCTGTGTGTACACTCGAGTTTCTGGTCCTCCCATCCTTAAACTCCAGGCAAGCCTGAACAGCGTCATAATGTGGGCAAGTAAATAGGGTCTAGAAATAAACCGGAGCAAAACTATAGCAACGCTTTTCTCATTGTCAACAAAGGAAGAACACTTCAGACTGAAATTTAACGATGATATCTTTCCCCGTTCCCATACTCCAACCTTTTTGGGAGTTGAACTTGACAGTCGTCTGACATGGAAACATCACATAAGGGAAAAACAAACAGAAAGGCTATGAGGAAACAAAGTGTGATGCGGAAGCTGGCTGGAACTACCTGGGAGCTGATATTCGAATCCTGAGTCAGGTGTACACTGGTGCAGTTAGACCGACCCGGGAATATGCATCATCGACATGGATATCAGCAGCCCATTCAAAAAAATCGATACTGGAAAAAACACAAAACAGGTGTCTGCGTACTATTTTGGAGCCATGAAATCACACCAATTGTAGAAATGGAAAAGGCAGCCAAATCCAGCCTTTGGGAAGACAGAAGAAGGAGAAAGTGATTCTACAGACTGAAAGGATCAAAAGAATGCCTCACCATCCACTCATGAAAAAAATGGCAGAAAAAGAACAGACTAAAGCGCACAAGTCTAAACCACAAAGAAAAAGAAATAGGAAAGTCATACTTGGAACTACTAAATCATACTTATACCTGAAGAATTGCTTTTGATCACTGGGAACCGGACTCAGTAGCACTAAACTTCTCAACCTCCATCCCTAAATTATTAGCAAAGATGCCGAGCCTAATCTAGTGAAAAAAGCAGTTACAATGGAACATCTCCATTACATGTTTCCCAAAAGACAGCTGATAAGAATTTACACAGATGGATCGCAATGGAGGCAACCCAGAATGGTGGAGCAGGAGTGTACATTAGGCACCCGATGCTACCACTGTGTCTCTAGCGGCCCCTACTGGAAGAATATGTTCCAACCACAAAGCAGAACTCTTAGCCTTCTGATGGCAGCACAGCACATGAATAAGCTGCAAGCACCTGCAGGCAAGATGGTATTTAAGACTCACTGTCAGCTATAAAGCCCTGGAGGCTAAATCCACTGACAGCACAGTACAAAAACTACAAAGAGAACTTGCTCAGCTTTCAGAAAAGGCAGAAATCACTTGCAGTGGATTCCATCTCACTGTGGCATTGCAGGAAAGAGATGCGATGTCTAGCTAAGGAGGGCAGTGAAAAGAGAAAATTTACCAACCCTTGTCTTTTCAAGAGGTAAAAACCCTCATACAGAGAAAATCTGCAGTAGACTGAAAGACAAACACTGGATATGATTATGAGAAAGACTCCTCAAAGACCTAAGCAGAACAGACCAGGTCATTATATTTCGACTACGCACCGGACACTGCAGACTAAACAAACACTTATACAGACTAGGAATAAGTCAAACAGCTCTCTCCAGTGTCAGCAGGCAGAACAGACACCAGAGCATATCCTGCAGACTGTCCTCTTCTGTGTGAGCTGAGAAGAAACATGTGGCCACACCCAGTCGACCTGAAAACAAGCTTGGGAAACCGAAGACCTGGAAGCGTCTGCCCAGTTAGGTCCACAGAAATTAATGCATGACCAGAGATCGCTGAAGAAGAAGAAGAAGAAGAAACAGAGTTGAACCCGCAAATAAACGGAAAAGGGACGCATTAAATAGACCTGAGACAAGGTGTTTTTGGGAATTGAAGCATGTCACATTATCATTGGAAACTATAAAGACAAGGACAGGGGACATGAAGTGACAGACAACTTCTAAGATTCTTGTCCGTGAGGAGAAACAAATAAAAAAATAAAATGGATTGATGATTCTCATATTCATACAGTTTTGTCCCTGAATGTATTTTTGGCTATCCATATTCTCTTTTTAATAACTTGTTCACATCTGTATCATCTGAATCATGTCCAATATATAAGATATTGTTTACTTGCTTCAGTAGATCTCATGTATTTTATATTCATTCTTTTTTCCCATTTTTCTCTGATAACTAAAGCAGTCGTTTTCTGGATGTTAGTTCCCTGCTTGGTTTGTCTAGTTGGTCTACTAGTTTTTTTCTATCTCGTTATCATAATGTCATATTCATGACCTTCCTTCTGCGCACCTCGTGGGCATAGGTCTCAAACAGTTGTTCGTTATTTTTCTCGTTCTCTGCTTGTTTTCTTTATGGTCCCCCAGGATAGATGAGCCCCCTCAGTTCCTCAAGAAGACTTCGTCTCCAGGTCTGTTTAAGACGTCCTCTTTCTTTTTTCCCCTGCTGGTTCCACCAGTGCTTGCCTAATGACACTGACTGTGTTCTTCGCAGGGTATGCCCAAACCATAGTCATTTTCTCCTCAACCTGGGCATAATGGGTTTCGTCTTGTTCTTATCCATGTCTTTGTTTGCAACTCTTTTTATACCATCTCAGTCTGAGAATCCGCTAAAGACATTCATTGACAAAGGTCTGAATCTTATTTGTATTTAACTTGGTGACGACTGCCACGTTTCGAGTCATGCAGCAACACAGATTTTATTCGATCGGGAATATCCTGAGCTTTGTTTCTAGAGATGACAGTGATTTACATTGTGTGCAGGATAGCAAAGGCTTGTCAGGCTTTCCAACCAAGGCATTTTTGCCCTCATTAATGTGGCCTCCTGGTCATCCAGGTGAGAGGTTGGCAACTACCTATCCATTAAAGAAAGAAGGGGTTAATAAACCGTGTCATCTTCAATCTGAAGTCAAATGTTTTTTCATTGATCTTGAGTCCTCATAGTGCTTCAAGTGTTTGAAGATTTTTATGCAGATAGAAAATAAACCGGTTGACATGATACATCCCTCATCACCTCTTTGATGTCAATGTTTGGAAAGTAATTTCTTCATTTTTTAATATTGTGTTTTTTTCCCCATTGCATATTTCTGATTAGTTTGATGTCCGTTTCATCTAATCATATTTCCTGCAGGCATGTGATTAGTTTTCATGTCAACAACTTTGTGTTGTAGTCAATGAACAAGGCATATACATTTTTTAGTTCATTTACTATTGGTTTCCCCCGTTGTTAACGGGGCCCAAATTTGGGGTGTAAAGAATAGAACCACTGTTACTGTTACATGCCACGATGTCAAGAGGCGACTAAGGAGGTTTTGAAATGGGATGATGTGTCCAAACGTGAGAATTTCATGGATTAGGGCCTACCAAACCAATGGCGACGTATACATATTCTGGCAAAGATCAAACATAGCACATCATCATCATCATCACGGTCCTCTCAATCGAAGGTTGGCTGCAATGAATTTCAGCATCCTCTGTCTTTCGCTTATGTTGCACACTGCCAGACTGTAACCTGTCCATTTTTAAGTTTCCTCCCACTTATTTTCCTCGGTCTTCCTTGCTCTTTCCCTCAACTTCTCTAGTAAATGTTTATCATGGTGTCATGCCTTTTATGTCCAAAATATTTATTTTGTCTGAATTTTATTTCTCTAATAATTGTTTCTTCATGCCTAGTTTTCCTAAAACTTGTTTATTTTGTCTGTTTTTCTGTCCATGAAACTCTGCTTATTCTCATATACCCAAATCTCAAATGCATCAATTTGTCTTCTAACTGCTTGTTCATTGTCCATGTTTTGAGCCCTACATTAATATAGGAAAATATAGCTTTGATCATTCTAATTTTTAGCCTGTTTGTGATTTGTTTGGGTGTCAGTAATTTCTCATACTATTGAAATTATCCTTGCCATCCCTTTTTCTCTTTTTAATTTCAGTTATACATCTGCCCTCATCTGTTATCATCTGACCGAGATAGGAGTAGCTTTTTACTTGATGTAATTCTCCATGTATTTTTATATTCATTTTAGGTTTTTTCCCTTTCTTTTTGATTACCATAGTTTTTGTTTTCATGTTAATGTCTAGTCCATATTCCCCGCTAGTTCTGTCCAATTGGTCCACAACTCTTGTAGATCTTGTTCATTTTTCTGCTACCAATACTGTGTCATCTGCATATCTTAAGTTATTTATTATTTTTCCATTGATCTTGAGTCCTGGCATTCCCTCTAGTTGTTTGAAGATTTTCTGTGTAGATGTTAAATAGGCTTGGTGACAGTATGCATCCTTGTCTCACTCCTCTCTTTATGTCCATGTATGGAGAGTAGCTATTTTCATATTTATTATTGCTGTCTGTCCGTTATATGTTACTTATTAGTCTGATATCATCCCCATCTAGGCCTATTTGTAGACATATGATTACTTTTCATGTTGGGCTTGTCAAAAGCTTTGCTATAATCGATGAAACAAGTAGATACTTTTTTTGAAAGATCAAAATAGCACAAAGAATGATTAAAATTGATCGTAAAGAACGAACGCAAAGTAGAAGATTTTTGGTTAATATTCGTAGAAGTGATGGACACATCTACATATATGGGATGTGTTATTAACAGTCAAGGTGGCAAAATGACGATGTAAGGATTAGAATACAAAAGGCAAGATCAACATTTGCCATTCTGAAGAACATGTGGAGCCCCAAGAATGATCAGGAATAAAACTAAGATATGATATTCAACTCAATGTCAAGGCATCCTTCTATAGAGCGGAGAGAAGGAGAACATGTGGAGCTCAAGAATGATCAGGAATAAAACTAAGATATGATATTCAACTCAAATGTCAAGGCTATCCTTCTATATAGAGCGGAGAGAAGGAATAAAACTAAGATATGATATTCCCTCAAATGTCAAGGCCATCCTTTTTATATAGAGCGGAGAGAAGAAGAAAAACTAAGATATGATATTCAACTCAAATGTCAAGGCTATCCTTTATAGAGCGGAAGAAGGAAAAACTAAGATATGATATTTAACTCAAATGTCAAGGCTATCCTTCTATATAGAGGGGGAGAAGAAGAAAAAATAAGATATGATATTCAACTCCCAAAAGTCAAGGCTATCCTTCATATAGAGGAGAGAAGGAGAAAACTAAGATAGATATTCAACTCAAATGTCAAGGCTAAACCTTTATATAGAGGGAGAGAAGGAGAACATTGGGGCTCAAGAATGATCAGGAAAAAACTAAGATATGATATTAACTCAAATGTCAAGGCTATCCTTTCTATAAGAGCGGAGAGAAGGAATAAACCAAGATATGATATTCAACTCCAAATGTCAAGGCTATCCTTCATATAGAGGGAGAGAAGGAGAAAACTAAGATATGATATTCAACTCAAATGTCAAGGCTATCCTTCTATATAGAGCGGAGAGAAGGAGAAATACTAAAGGGAGCACTAAAAGTTGCAGACATTCTTCAATAGATGCAGCGCAAATACCCCACTTCGATGGTATGACAGGACTACAAACAGGGATCTGTGGGGCGAGGGAAACAACGTCAAGGGGAACAAAGATATGGGCAGGTGGATATGACACACAGAGGAAACCCCCGACAGCATCACGAACCAAGCCTCCGAGGGGAACCCCAGGGTAATAGGATAAGGCAAGAAAAGAACAATTGGAGACGGATTTGGAGATGGAATGTGGGGATAGGGGAAGAGATCTAAATAGATGACATTGGATAGGCGGGGTTGAATGCCTTGTTGGGGTTTTATGCTTCCTAGGGGGAAGGAGTAGAATATTCAAGACTAATTTCTTTTCTGCTGTTTTCTTTCTAAAACAAAAAATGTTCCCCTTTCCCACTTCAATTTAAATCAACTTTATCAAAATGAATGACAATCCTCAAGTACTATTATTTTTCTTTAATTATTCCAGGATGCAGAAATAAGGACACTGAACAAGAAGTTAGAAGACAAGAATTAAGACTTCGAGATGTGCAGTTACAACAATTCTGGACGTATTTCATGTCAGGAAAAACAAAATAAGGGTTAAAGGAGATATTGAAAGATACATGCAAACATACTTTTGAATTGCCTGATGCCGAGGAACCGGATAAGTAAAGCAAGAATTCACGCAAATATCAATCAGATGCGCCATATAGGGCCATGACTACGTATGAATACGTAGCGAATGAAAATTTAAACAAAATAATTAAATGAGCTGTCTGGGCGCACATTTTGAAAATGATAATGGG
The DNA here is from genome assembly GCA_020796225.1 of Arion vulgaris. Classification (NCBI taxonomy): domain Eukaryota; kingdom Metazoa; phylum Mollusca; class Gastropoda; order Stylommatophora; family Arionidae; genus Arion; species Arion vulgaris. The sequence continues at coordinate 20,293 of JADZMA010000609.1, read as the reverse complement.
GATATGTTAACACTTTCCCCAGAGATTCCCCACACTCCACCCACAGATCATTATTATTATTATTTTCCGATCCAGAAGCACTTGAGCTTTCATCTCTTCGGATCGGTGCCATGGACATTGTAACCTTTTGGTTCGGTGCCACAAACACCGTAAATCTGGAGAGCCTGTGGTTTTTTTTCAACCTGCGAATTTGAACCCGTATTCACAGAGGGCGTGGCACCCGTCGTCCAACGCGCTACGAACACGCTGCAGCGCATCCCACAGATTAAAAAACGTAACCAATTTTAAAAATAAATGAAGAGAAGCAGGATGAAGATGTCCAAAAATACATCAACATTGGGAGTGGGGGGGGGCGCAGTTAATGAGATGATAAGTCATCATCACAGTCAGCGAACTACCGCTGTACAAAAATTTTCTTTCCCTCGAAGATGGGTTCAAAATAACAGGCATGTTGGGGTTTGACTAAGCAGCTTTGGATCAAATAGACAGCAAACTCTATGTAAAAATGATGTGCTGAAAACGAATGTGTTGGGCTAAATGATCACGGCATCGCTGTAAATTTTGACATGGCGTAACATAAGATACTTTTAGTGAGAACGATGAAAAAAATAAATAAAAGAAGAAACAATAAGATCAACCGGTAGACCAACATGATCATAAATAGATACTGTGTATTTAGTGACAGTGAACTGTCTATGATAATAATATATTGAATGAGAAGTTAGACTTTGCGTACTGACTTAAAACAAAGAACAAATTCTACCTGTGAAACTCTATGAGGATATCGAGAATTCAACAATATTTTCTAAAAGAGCATTACTTAATTAATTTGTTCTTTTCTTTATTTTTTCCCTCTTTCTTTCTTTAAACAAAATAAAGACAAAAAAATAAAAAAAAAACTAATGAAAGTTAGATAACTTGACGCTAAAATCTATTCCCGCTTTCATCTCCGGATATATCGATTGTAATTTAGTTAAATTACAAATTCGACTATAACTATTGTTATATGTCACCACCCCATTTTTTTTATTTATAATGACAACTCTATCAGTACGCCCCCTCCCACCCATTGAATGACATTTTCTTTTTGCTTACAAATCAGGATTCCCAAACGGATCGGTGGACCCAGGATACGCGAGGTACTCCCAAAAAGGGTCTCCAAGGCTTGTAGAAATATTTTGATTCTTTGACATTTCAAACAGAAAAATAATTTTAAAAATGTATAAAAACAGTGGTCAACTAGTTCCGCAAAATCAAAGGGCTGAATAGACCGGAGTCTAAATGTCTTACAGGACAAAATGAAAGATCATTTGAAGTTTCCGCAGTCTGAGAAATTGGAGCCAGTTTGACTGTTGGTGGTGTAATGATAACTCAATCGCTAGAATATTTTCAAAATAGAAACTTTTTGGGGGTCCGCAGCAAAAATGTATTTAAAAGGGGTCCTCAATATAAAGTTTGGGAAAATGCTGCTACAATAATCATCATTACGTACTTCTACGTTTATGACTCAAAATCTCAAGTTTCTTCTTGCTTGTTAAAATAAAATCACATACTACAAGAGTACAATTCGAAGAAATAACAAGAAGACAATTGAGATATAATTTGCAAAGAAATATTAAGTCATTAAAACATTAGGAATTGTTGTATCATTGAAAACAATAAATCAAGTGAAGTTGGTGTATCAATCGTTACTGTGAAAGAGTTGAAAAATGACAATATTAGACGATACAATTTTTACGTTAACTGTAGAAATGCAACGTGAGATGCAGAAATAATGAAAATTTTGTCAGAGATTGTTAAATTTGAAATGAAGTTAAGTCCAATTTGAAATTTTTCAGTATTAAAACATTGTTTTGTAAAAAAATTGAACGTATTTTATAACAAAATAAATTTAGTTTTAGTTGAACGTATACACTACGAAAGTAATTTTACAGTACATGCTTGATAACAGAGTACAAGAAGTTTTTCCCAATAATTTCATATTTATTTTCATGCATTTTTAAATATTACAATAGCCATAGAGTTGTAGTTTGTGGTTCACATGGTTTTGTTTGGAATCTATTAAGCCATTAAAAAAATATCAAGCTGCTGAACATATAACTCACCAATCTTCTTCTTTTTCGAACATTTCATATCGATGACTTGTTAACCACTCTGTGTGATTTTTTGTGATCTGAGCCTAAGAGCGATTGTAGTTGTGCTATGCGCCCAAAGAGGCCAGCACATCCGATTTCTGGATGCTTTTATTTATTTTAAGTAGCTTCTAATGTTCTACATCTGCCTTCTTTTACGACATGCCTTGAGGTCGCAGTGGTACTATTTTTTGTTTCCCTTTTTGTGGACCTTGACCACAGGTGCGACAACTCATCAAAAAAACGACGCATTAACATCGTATCATGCATTGGCCGTTTGCAGTACGAGTTTCAGGAACATTGTGGTCGTCTTCAGGTGGCATGGTTTTTCTGGTCACAATATTCTCCATTAACTTGTCACATACATTTTGTTAGGTGAGAATACAGAGCTGATAAGAAGTAATTTATCTTCCCAAGTTTATTTCCCTGCTGATGTTGGACACGTCCTGGCGCACTTAATCATTCCATCACTGTTGTTGTAATCCATCACGACAGTGATAATAAAATCTTGTGAAGTCGTTTGATGTGGTGATACTGTACACCATCAGGTCATAGTGTATTGCTGTGTCTGGTTTTGAGATACAGTACTAAATGTCAAAGGGGAGGATTTACTTATTGCCCCGGGAGTATGATTTCATCACTTCACAGATATGACACGCCACCTGCCAAGAGTATTGCACAACGCACGTCCTTCGCAGCACCTTCAGCAATCTTAATCGTCCTTCACAGAACAATAAACCACCCGTGAACCGAACGATGTGGATTGTTTCGAACCAACGACATTTAAATTAAAAACCCCGCTTGCCCCATAGATTCCTAGATCATATATTAAATGCATTTTTCAGTCCCTTTCTGCTTTTTGGTGGTCCACCTTTACTTGGACAACCTAAATATCAAAAGAGAAAAATCGTTATATTTATCCCTCTTGACGTCTGAGCAAAAAAAACGTTAAACAACCCTACCCCCTTTTATCTTCTTGTCAATAGAGCTGTTGAAAAGTCTTTAAATTAGACACTGATGAGTTAAGTCCTCCTGACATTACTAGAAATAGACGGTAAACAAGCATTTTGTATTCGAGGGTAAGTGTCAGAATCGTCACAGTGACCGTACACCTGGAACGGCATTCATTGCAAGTAGAAGAAGCATGGTAAGGACGGACATAATAAAGGCCCTCTGCTCCACATATGTGGAAACAGAATCAGATATACTGAACTGCCTGATTGAAATGGAGGTTAACCGGGGACAAGCACGCCAATCCCGCCTGAGGGAAAAGGGAACAAAGATGTAGAGATAGAGAGTGAAACACGTACAAACAAAGTACTATAGTTTTACAAAAATACATAAACAGTGACGATAAACAGCAACGTTTCCTTTTAGAGATAGAGAGAAGATATGCAAACCAATAATAGTGTACAGTGTTAATAGAAACAGTTAGATTTCTGGCATTGAGGACGACACAATTTACCATTATAAAGCCGCAGATAGAAGAACTGAACAGAACTTACCCTTTTACCGAACTGAGTTATAAAATGACTACCATACATCAATTTTTGTTTCTGGTCAATTTGTTCCAAAACCATCAGTGACTATAGTCGACTGCAGGCTTTCAAGCAACCTCACTCACTTTTCCCAATCATTTCTTTCTGTCATGACTTTCCATGCATCCTTTGCCGAGTCTCACTTTACCCGCATTTTTATTTTGACCAGAAGGATTACAGGAAGGCATTTCCCTATTAGTATCATGTCTGGCATTCTGCCGCAATACAGTGTTTTCATGGTCACTACGAGATGTTGAGTAATAGAAAGATATTGGGTTTCTGTTTGGGTTTACCATTGCCAAGAAAAAGCAACACAGATGAGATAATCGCTTTCCTGCGCCTCGAGGACATTCCAGTGAATAAGTTAGGGGTTGGCGGTATTGATGAGTGATCGATCACATGATCTGTGCCCTCGGGTCTGCCCAATAATGTTTGGTGGTCGTCATTCAAAATAGATAGGTTGAAGCTTAGTAGAGCCTCCCCAAAGCTATTTTGTATAGCGCATCCTCTTTTCGATCGAGCAGTGAAATCACTGCTATGAAAATCTGTGTACTGTAATATCATAAATTTCCCTCAATAAAAGCCCGACGGAATACCAATGGAAAATAATATTAAGATATACCATACATGATCACAAATTGTAACTTTAATTCTCTGTAATTCTACACCAACGGTTAGGTCAGAAAGTCGTCAGGTTGGGGAGGAAAATCTTCTATGGATAGCCTGCTTTCATCCTCCGTCAAACTTATTGGGAATAAAGTACCATTTCTAGAAAGAACGATACATTAAAATATGACATAATATTAAAATACCACTTAAACATACGAACAGTAGAAGAATGACGAAAATGAAAATGTCCTGTCTAGCAAATAAAGCCATCTGAAAAGTCCAAGAGTTTAAAACGGTAGTTATGCAAAAATCAGCTAATGGTTCAACATATGGTATATGTGTATATATATGTATTTTGTATATATATATATATATATATATATATTTTCCCTAAGTACTGTTATACGTTACACATGGTCGTTACATAGTAATTTCTCCATACCGCTCTTTTCCTGCAACTCGCTGCTCTGCCATCAATTGAGTTCGATATTTCTGCCTCTCTCAGCAAAGTTCGTTTTAGTGTTTCCTAGGACGTCCTCCTTTCTTCAACCCTTTGTCTGCCACTTCAATGCCTGATTTTGGTATTCTTTGATCTTTGACTCCCACTTCAATGCCTGATTTTGTATTCTTTGATCTTTGCCTCCCATTTCCCCAATGCCTGATTTTGGTATTCTTTGATCTTGCCTCCCACTTCAATGGCCTGTTTTTGGGATTCTTGATTTTTGACTCCCACTTCAATGCCTGATTTTGGTATTTTTTTGATCTTTGCCTCCCACTTCAATGCCTGTTTTTGGGTATTCTTGATCTTTGTCTGCCACTTCAATGCCTGATTTTCGTATTTTTTGATCTTTGTCTGCCACTTCCAATGCCTGATTTTGGTATTTTTGATCTTGCCTCCCACTTCAATGCCTGATTTTGGTATTCTTTGATCTTTGTCTGCCACTTCAATGCCTGATTTTGGTATTCTTTGATCTTTGCCTGCCACTTCAATGCCTGATTTTCGTATTCTTGATCTTTGCCTGCCACTTCAATGCCTGATTTGGTATTTTTTGATCTTTGCCTGCCACTTAAAGCCTGTTTTTGGGGTATTCTTGATCTTTGCCTCCCACTTCAATGCCTGATTTTGGTATTCTTGATCTTTGCCTCCCACTCAATGCCTGTTTTTGGTATTCTTGATTTTTGACCCCCACTCAATGCCTGATTTTGGTATTCTTTGATCTTTGCTGCCACTTCAATGCCTGATTTTCGTATTCTTTGATCTTTCCCTCAATTCAATGCCTGATTTTGGTATTCTTTGATCTTTGTCTGCCACTTCAATGCCTGATTTTGGTATTCTTTGATCTTTGCTGCCACTTCAATGCCTGATTTTCGTATTCTTTGATCTTTGCCCCCACTTCAATGCCTGATTTTGGTATTCTTGATTTTTGCCTCCCACTCAATGCCTGATTTGGTATTCTTTGATCTTTGTCTGCCACTTCAATGCCTGATTTTGTATTCTTTGATCTTTGCCCCCCACTTCAATGCCTGATTTTGGTATTCTTGATCTTTGCCTCCCACTTCAATGCCGGGATTTTGTATTCTTTGATCTTTGTCTGCCACTTCAATGCCTGATTTTGGTATTCTTTGATCTTTGTCTGCCACTTCAATGCCTGATTTTGGTATTCTTTGATCTTTGCTGCCACTTCAATGCCTGATTTTCGTATTCTTTGATCTTTGCCTCCCACTTCAATGCCTGATTTTGGTATTCTTTGATCTTTGCCTCCCATTTCCAATGCCTGATTTTGGTATTTTTTGATCTTTGTCCTGCCATTTAATGCCTGTTTTTGGTATTCTTGATCTTTGCCTCCCACTTCAATGCCTGATTTTGGTATTCTTTGATCTTTGCCTCCCACTTCAATGCCTGATTTTGGTATTCTTTGATCTTTGTCTGCCACTTCAATGCCTGATTTTGGTATTCTTTGATCTTTGTCTGCCACTTCAATGCCTGATTTTGGTATTCTTTGATCTTTGTGCCATTTAATGCCTGATTTTGGTATTCTTTGATCTTTGCCTGCCACTTCAATGCCTGATTTTGGTATTCTTTGATCTTTGCCTGCCACTTCAATGCCTGATTTTGGTATTCTTTGATCTTTGTCCAATTCGTCCAATTTTATGTTCATTATTTTTCGTAGGCATCTATTTCCAAATGCATTCATATACATATATACTAATAAAACATTGACAAACTATAGCGGTATTTATCCCTATGGATCGGTGGACATAATCTAGTGTCCCAGCAAGGATTGGTCGAGTGGTATTTTGCCGAGCAACGTATCCGATTATTAAGTAAATAACAGACATTGATACCAACGTACTGAATATTTACTAAGTGTCATATATCGACTATGTGTCACGTATCGATTATACGTCATATATTGATTGCTTTATGTGATATTGTTACACATTATTTTCTGTTAGGGTTAACTTATTGACATCTTTGGGTCCATAAGTAAAAGCCAATTGTCAATGATATTACCACAAGATGAGTAGGCAGGTTATGTTCTTAATTTTACCCCAGAAAATTGGGAAAAAAGAAGACAAATTGACTTTACCGAAACTTGACCACACGTTCTTAGACTTTAAAGCTCGGTATCCCTTTAGCTATACGCCCAATCATCTGAAAATCTCCTATATTGATTACGTAATTAAAAGTTTGTAGATGCAGATCAGAAATAAAGAGCAGAATGGGACAGGCCAAAGCAAGTTCCAGAAAATGAGAAGATTATATGCAAAGTCATTGTCGATTGATATCAGAATACGAGTTATACAGTGCTACAAAGAGCCAATACTGACATACAGATGCAGTCAGGGACAATAACCAAAAACAGATCGTAAAATATCTGAGGGTCACAGAGATGTGGTTTATAGAAGAATGAGAGAACCCCATGGACTGCAAATGGAGGTGTTGAATGAGGTCAAGATACAGAGACAACTTATCACCAAGAAAGAGAGTCATCATTTTTCGGGCATGTGATGAGAAAGGAGGTTTAGAACACATTGTAACAACTGGTAAAATAGAGGGGAGACGAGACAGAGGGAAAACAAAAAGAGAGAGAGAAAATTAGATAGCATGACTTCATGGCATGGAAGATCGTTAACATCTGAGATGATAGCAAACGCCAGAGATTTGTGATCCATCATCGCATACGCCAACGGCACGGCAACTGATAATGATGATGAATGGAAAGTTTAGGTAAAAACTAGTTGTTATGCCATGAGATATAGTGGGGAAAACGCCGTTAAGTCCATTGTTCTCTTCGATTAACCAACGGTACACGATGTGTGATGTGGTAACATAATGAATGTTGCATATGATTTTCTGGTTTCTCTACCCATTTGACATAAGAGCTACCATGCGACTTGAGAATCTTTGTCGTTAGGACAACATTTCTTCCAATGTGAAATTTACTCTAGACCAGGGTTTTCCAAGCAACTACCCTAACAACTTAATTTTCATGGCTCTGATTGATTATAATGATAATAATTCCCCTCGTACCGTTAAACGTACCGTTAATTTTTTCCCTACCGCTCTATAATGGACAACTCGCCCAACTCCCCCATGCAACTGAGACCAATATTTCCTGCCTCTCTCAGCAAAGTTCGTTTCATGGTCTCCTTAGGTTGACCTCTCTTTCTTGAACCCTTTACATCCCACTGCAATGCCTGCTTTGATATTCGTTTATCATTTCTCCCCAAGGTGTGCCCAACATATCTCCATCTTTCTTTCTTATAACAGTTGTCACTAGTGGTTGACCAGACATGTCTCTGAATTCATCACTTCTCCTGAATTCGTTCCATTTTATATTCATTATTTTTCCAGACATCTATTTTTAAATTCCTTCAACTTGTTTCTATATCTTTAGTCATTGATTACGAATTGATTAGTGCTCAATATTTGTTTGTTTTTAGGGTTAAAGTATCTTCAAGTCGAGACACTCCTTTCAACTTAAGGACAAGTCTTTTGGTTATAGCAGGATGTATAGACTAAATAAAAAATAGATTAACATCTTGAGAAGAACTTGAGAATAATGACTCTCTTGTGTTTTTAACGCTTTGCATACTATTTATCATATTTTAATATGTGTTTTACGTCGCATTTGATTCTATATGTATATGAGCAATTTTTCTTGATGGTCGTAACTTTAATGGATTGGGGGTCCTTACATTATAGTTATGCCTATTGAAAAAAAAAAAGATTAGGATGCTTGTATGTATTGCACAGAAGCAATAAAATAAAGAAACAGGACTGCGCTAGGGTCAGTGAGCTGAGCTAACTAAGACCTACTCCACTTTCTACGTGGTGGTCCTGGAAATCCCCACTGTAGTCTGGCAAAGTGAGTAGGCATTGAAGGAGAGTTAACCATGGACAAGGTAGTAGTGTAAGTGTAGTCATGAATGCTATGAAATTTGTTCACAATTTAGACGAGCAGAATCTCAGAGTGGATACGTCTGTACTTGTTTTTGACGGATGTCTAGTGATGTATAACAGGCACACATACAGTTCAAATATCCAGGGAAAGCAGTATGGAGATAGCACAACGAGTCGTATGTAGGCGTAAAAATCACGACCACCAGAATCAAGGTTCACCATAAGTTGTCCACTCAGTCACGACTGTAAAAGTCCATGTAATTTGTCTGTGAGTGTCAAGCAGGAAGACTGCGGTAAACTCCAATATCAACGGTCAAGCGCAGATGATTTGGAATATTGCCCAGCACAAAATTAAAGATGCTTTATTACGCCTAATGTAACTGCCTCTCTTTCATTATTTAATGTGATCAAATCATAGTATTACGCAGTGCGGTCGTCGTTAAGGGCCAATGGTCCAGGCCCAAAAATAATATGTAACGTGTATTTATTATTTTATTAATTATTTGTTCCTAATTATTGCTTTTAACGGGATACTAATTAGCTTCAAAAGTTAAATATATAGCACTAAAATAAAATATACAGTCTAATCTGTGTACGTTCTAGTAAAAATGGATAACTTCCTGAATAGAAACAATAGTAAATACTAAAATATAACCTAACCTAAAAAACCCTGATTTTCCCAAAATATTTGTCTCCCCCCCCAAAACAAATTATCACGAGCCGCCACTGATATTACATATCAATGATCTGAGAATATGGAGATTTATTAGCAAAACAAAGTGTACTATAGTTATAGAGCTTCTGTTTGTTAGAAATGTTTATTGTGCATTAATATACAACTGTGTATTACACTATAAAGCAACTATCGTTCTGCAACACTTTGTCAACCCTTTGAGCTTTTCAATTTAAATTTTTTGAAGCTTGGTGATAATAAATAAAACCATGATCATTTGATTAAAATAGAATTCAAGTTGTGACCATATCTCAAGTTTATTATGATCTATAATCCATTAACGATGTTTGTCATTAGCCTAATTTACAACACATTCTTGTGAAGTCACACCCGGTTTCACTTTTACACTCGTGTCTGTCTTTTTTCGGTAATGGATTTCGTAAAGAGACTTTAATATGCAGCGAATTTAGTTAGACCTCAACCCCAAATCTAGGTCAGGGTTTTGAGCTATCGGGCCCTTTTTTGTAGGTTATGCAAAACCAGAGTCCCAAATCTAACTAATAAGTTTATAGTGGCTCTGTAAACCAATGTTAAATGAGAAGCATTATATGCAACAAGTCACTGTCAATTGAGTTAAGAATTAGAGTTATTCAGTGCTACAAAGAACCAATACTGACATCGGATGCGAGTCAGGACAGTAAACAAACAGATAAAAAATATCGGGAGGTCAAGGATGTGGATTTACAGAAAAAGGATGAGAATCCATGATGGTAAAATGCCGATAGTTGAATTGTTAAATGAGACCTTCTTCTTCTTCAGCGATCTCTGGTCATGCGCTTAATTTACTGTGGACCACAAACTGGGCAGACAGCTTTAGGTCTGTCAGGTTTCCCCAAAGCTTAGTTTTCAGGTCGACTGGGTGTGGCCCCATGTTGCTTCTCAGCCTCCACAGAAGAGGACATCTTGAGGATATGCCCGTGTCTGTTCTGGCCTGCTGACACTGGCAGAGAGCTGTTTGACTTATTCCTAGTCTGTATAAGTGTTTGTTGAGTCTGCAGTGTCCGGGGGCGTAGTCGAAATATAATGACCTGGTCTGTTCTGGGTTAGGTCTTTGGGAGTCTTTTCCATAATCATATCCAGTGTTTGTCTTCCAGTCTACTGCAGATTTTCTCTGTGTGAGGGTTTTGACCTCTTGAAAAGACAAGGGTTGGTAAATTTGCTTTTGGCACTGCCTCCTTGCTAAGACATCAGCACTCTATTGCCTGCAATGCCACAGTGAGATGGAATCCACTGCAAGTGAATTTTTGCCTTTTTTTGAAAGCTGAGCAAGTTCTCTTTGTAGTTTTTTTACTGTGCTGTCAGTGGATTTAGCCTCCAGGGCTTGTATAGCTGACAGTGAGTCTGTAAGAAATACCATTTTGCCTGCAGGTGCTTGCAGCTTATTCATGTGCTGTGCTGCCATCAGAAGGGCTAAGAGTTCTGCTTTGTAGTTGGAACATATTCTCCAGTAGGAGCGCTAGAGACACAGTGGTAGCATCTAGTGCCTTGTACACCCCTGCTCCACCATTCATGGTTGCCCCCATTGCCGATCCATCTGTGTAAATTCTTATCCAGCTGTCGCCTGGAAACATGTAATGGAGATGTTCCATTGTAATTGCTTTTTCACTAGATTAGGCTCGGCATCTTTGCTTAATAATTTAGGGATGGAGGTTGAGAAGTTTAGTGCTACTGAGTCTGGTCTCCCCGTGATCAAAAAGCAATTCTTCAGGTATAGAATTATGATTTAGTAGTTCCAAGTATGACTTTCCTATTTTTTTGCTTTGTGGTTTAGACTTGTGCGCTTTAGTCTGTTCTTTGTTCTAGCGCCATTTTTCATGCAGTGGATGGTGAGGCATTCTTTTTGATCCTTTCAGTCTGTAGAATCACTTTTCTCCTCCCTCTGTCTTCCAAGGGCTGGATGTTGGCTGCCTTTTCCATTTCTACAATTGGTGTAGATTTCATGGGTCCCAAAATAGTACGCAGACACTCGTTTTGTGTTTTTCCAGTATCGATTTGTTTGAATGGGCTGCTGATATCCATGTCGATGATGATATTCCAGGGGCGGTCTAACTGCACCAGGTACACCTGACCCCAGATTGAATATCAGCTCCCCAGGTAGTTCCAGCCAGCCTGCATCACACTTTGTTTCCCAAGCCTTCTGTTTGTTTCCATTATGTGATGTTCCATGTCAGACGACTGTCAAGCTTTAACTCCCAAAAAGGTTGGGGTATGGGGAAAGGGAACGATATCATCGTTAAATTTCAGTTTGAAGTGTTCTTCCTTTGTTGACAATGAGAAAAGCGTTGCTATAGTTTTGCTCGGGTTTATTTCTAGACCCCATTTACTTGCCCACATTATGACGCTGTTCAGGCTTGCCTGGAGTTTAAGGATGGCAGGACCCAGAAACTCGAGGTGTACCACACAGCTAGATCATCAGCATGGGAGAGAGGTGGGTACATGTCTGGGCAGAGTTTGTGGCAGATCATTAATATATACCAGGAAAAGCAAGGGGGACAGTACGCTTCAGGGGCTCCTGCTCTTAATTTTAATCTGGGACTGTGCACTCCATCCAATTTTACAGATGCTTGTCTATGGGTAAGAAATCTTTTATCCAATAGTACATTCTACCCTGTATTCCCCTGGTAAGAGCTGAGTGCAAACCATCTTTCCAGACTTTGTCAGAGGCCTTAGACATGTCGAAGAACACTGTGAGGGGTTTTTTTCTTTTTTTGGAAGCCATTTTCTATGTCCTGTGCGAGGTATGCCATTTGGTCATCAGTGCTTCTATGCTGCCTGTAGCCTGTCTGGGCTGGATCCAGCTTATGGTTGGGTTTCTAAAACCACTGGAGTCTAGTGGTTATCACTCTATCCAGCAGTTTTGCAGTGCAACTTAGCAAACTTATAGGTCTGTAGCTCTGGGATCTTTTTGTCTTTTCCACTTTTGAAAATTGGGTGGGTTGTGGCATTTTCCAGATGTCTGACTCTCCCTGTCTCCAACTATTGTTAAAAATCTGGAGTAGAAGACTGTGCTATTGGGCCTATTTGTTTGAGCATGTCGTTTGATACTCCATCTGGTCCGGGCCTTTACGATTGAGCTTTTCATGCTCTCTGCAGCTCAGTCAGTGTGATGTCTACCCCCATACAGGTTCACTTGTTGCTTTTTTGAATGTAGCATTTATCTCACTTCTGACTTCTTTCCCTTGCTCCCGACTTATTGAGCATGAGCTTTCTTGCTTGTAACACTGGGCCATCAGGTGGCTGCCCCTTTTCCTGTGAGAAGTTGTTCTCCTTGCTGAGAACTTTTTTCCCCCTCTAGATGGGTTGTCATTTCGGGGCTTTGTAAGTCCCCCCAACTTTTGATATTTTTTCCATGTTCAAAGAGGCTGTCTTTTTTTTTGGGTTTTTTCACACTGCTGGTTTCTTTTTTAACAAAAAAGGGCCCTTTGCTCTATTGTGTTGCTTTAAATTTTGGTCCGTTGGTGGGGTTCAATCGTATTTCTGGCACTGCAAAGCGGCTATGGAGAACTTCCATCTCTGGTGTCCAATATGGCTTGTAGTTTTTTTCTCCTCCCTCTGGGTATAGCCTTTTTTGCAGCATCTAAAATGGCTTTATTAAATGAACGTGCATCTCTGTCCATTTTTTCCTGATTGATTAATTTTTTTTACAGTACTTGTCTGCTAGTTTTTGGAATAGTTTCCCAGTCTGCCTTTTTGAAATTTCCCAATTTGGGGCAGAGTTTGTTGTTCCTCCTTGTTAATGTTTTTTTGAGGATTTTCCCTTTCTGGTCATGGTCCCCTTCCAATCTGGTCGCAGATTTGGGCCTTTGGGGTTATCCTCTGGGAATGTCGTCTGAAAAACCAGATCTGGGGTGCTTGTTGTGCCCCCTTTGATAAATGTGTGAGGATCATCTGGGTTTGGGGAATGGTGAAAACTGTTGGTGATCAGCCATTCTTAAAGGGCCCTTTCACCTCGAGGATCTGGCGTGTCTTCCCCCAGCTTGGTGAGTGGCTGTTGAAGTCTCCTACTATAAGTAAGTTGTCATCTTGAATTTTGGGATAGCTTCCAGCTCAGTTTGAATGGGGGGTTGGTGAGTATATATTGTATAGTGTAGATGAGAAAAAAACATAAGAAAACTTATTATCAATATAAGAAAAAATGCAGTCATCATTTTTTTGGACATGTGATGATAAGGGGATAGTTGGAACACATTTGGCAACCAGTAACATCGATTGGAGACGAGAGGGGAAAACCGGGGGGGGGAGAGAGAGAGAGAGAGAGAGAGAAAGACACTTTTGGACAATCTGACTTCATGGCACGGAAAAGCGCCAACATCTGAGATGATCCAGGGAAAATGATTTGTGGGGAAAACCATGATTTTCTATTTGGGCCCAAAACCGTAATGATGTGGTTAAATGTATTCATCCCGTTTAAAGTATTGTAATTCCCCCATAAGGGGGGGATTAACGACTGCATACAGACACCAATATATAAATACTCACACAGTGGCGGCTCGTGATCGTTTTTGTTAGGGGGCCGGGCACAAATTTTCCCGGGAAAAACATGGCTGTCGGTTGGGGTTATAATTTAATTTATTAAATAATATATACACGTTTAAATTTGTTTGGTGGGGCCCGACCCCACTGGCCCCCAATGAAGAGCCGCCCTGCAATCACAAAAAACCGAAACATAAGCATCACACAGATAACCACATATACACTTTACAAGAAACACAAACACACAACAGCCATACATTTAAGACAATTCTGAATTTTTTTCCCAAACATACTACTTATAACACAGAAAAAATAACAAATGATGGGTATTTAACCTTGAAGAATCCAATAAAAATCATTATACAGTCTTATGTTCACATGAAGTCGGAATGTTCCACTGACCTCTAAAACTTTGTGCAAGTGGCGTCTTCACTTAAAAAGCTTTGTCCTGACATTGTTCTCACGTCTCCACACATAGACACCAAGTGCACATCACACAAACAGATAAACGTTCTAAAACGAAAACTAACATGGGAGTGATTTATGTTCAATCACTAATGTCTAGCATTACTCTTTAAGTCTGACTTAGTTGGAAAACTCTCGTTAAAATAAATAGTGTATTTTTTTTTTTTGGGATTGTGTCGGCAATTTGACTGATGTCTTGTCAAGAAGTCAGTAGTTGTGACTTTAAATTGTAAGGTATATAGTTATTAGACAGTGGAGGCCCGACAGGAAAGAGACTTATATTGTTACATTCATTCTTATTAAGTGTCTAATGTTTAGCTATTGCCTTGCGTTTCGATGGTCGTGGACTCAAATCCGGCCCCGGTCGCCTGTTGACTAATGCATATTTTCACGACTCCTAGGTTTTGTAGCCGGGTTACAGAGTTCGAGTTTTGTGTAATACATTCAACAGACGACGTGTCATTTCGTGAAAGGGTACCAAGCCATATGGGTAAAGTCCGGTGCAATGACGCCAATCGCAGGTCAAAGACATGTTATATAAAGTGATTGAAAGAATATCAAATTATCAAGAAGAGTGTATCTTATAATATGGTTTGCTTTGTTCATTTTTTTTGTTTTTTCCACGCCAAGGGTTTTTTATAAGATTCTGTACTGATAATATAAAGCTGGCGGGATAAATGGTTGCATGTAATCTTTATTCAAAACTTTCTTTGTCTCTTTGTGGTATACTGTAATTATTTAAGTTTTCGTTCATTTTCTGTCGCATCTGTTACCAAATCACTTAATGAAAATATGAAAGTGAGTTTCAAAAGTATCTGCCATTTCTGGATCAGATCGCAACAGTGAGCATATGACAGTTATTAAAATATTTAGAATAAAATTCAAATGAATGAATGTAAATGAATAATTCGACTAAATATTAGAAATCTTCTAGAGATCACTAATAAAAAATTATTTTAAAATGTTTCTAGTCCTTTTAGACGTTATGGTGTGAAGTGTCTGTCACTTTACTTTTGACCATAGTGTGCAGGAGGCAGGGGGGCCAAAATTTTTTCTCTCATGTGGCAGGAAAAGAGGTTTAGATTGAGCCACAATCCTCTTTTGCCCGAGTTGATAAGCAAACGTGTATGAATTACGCTAATCCGTTCCACTCTAGAGATCACTACTTTAGTCTTCTTCTTCTTCTTCTTCTTTACGTTCGTTCTTTACGATCAAATTTTAATCACTCTTTGTGATAGTTTGATCTTTTCCAAAAACGTGTATCGTTTCACATTGGTTTGAGGCTAAACACATAGACTTCTAAAGTTTAGGACATGGGATCGATTTCAGCCCAAAACCCCTTTAGTCAAATATAACAAAAGCAAAAGCATAGACAAAGGATTTATTTTATTTCCCGGGGTTCCTATATGATTCAGTTGAGTATTGCACAAAGGGCGAACTCTGCAGCTCCAGCACAACCTAGGAATCTCGGAATTTCAACGTGAACCGAACGACTTGGTCCAGACTCGAACCCATGCTCCCATTAGAACGCCAAGTTAAACGAAATTTACCACTTCGTCACGAGAACCTAAGAGAGGTAGGAAAAGATCTAAAACGACATGAAGATGAACTGTAGACAGCGAAAGGAATGACCTGGAATGAAGTAAGTTGGCTCACTCCAGACTATTTGGGTTAGATTGATGATATTTGTTGATGCTTATGCTACAAGAGGTGTTGAGTAAAGAAGATGGTAGTCACATTAACATGTAGGGTATATCTGAGATATTGATAATAGTAATAATTCTCTGACGTTATACGTTACATAGGGCCTGCAAGTAATTTCTCCATACCGCTCTATCCTGAGCAACTCGCTCAATCTCCTCCATGGAAATGAGACCATATTTCTGCCTCTCTCTCAGCAAAGTTCGTTTCAGGGTCTTTTAAATCAGCCTCTCTTCCTTGAACCCTTGCCATCCCACTTCAATGCCTGCTTTGATATTCGTTGATCATTTCTCCTCAAGGTGTTCCCAATATATCATCTTCTCTTTCTTATAACAGTTGTCACCAGTGGTTGACCAGACATGTCCCTGATTTCATCACTTCTCCTGAATTCGTTCCATTTATATTCATTATTTTTCGCAGACATCTATTTTCAAATGCATTCAACTTGTTTTCTATATCTTAGTCATTTTCAACTCTCTGGCATATGTTAGGATGTGATAAGCATTTGAATTGAAAATTCTTTTAGTTTTAATACTATATAACTTGACAGTTCCATATTTATTTAGACTTTTAAAAGCTGATTTTTTCCAATTTTATCATAATTTTTTTTTTCATTTCCTTGCAAAAAAATTCTACCAAATGGGTAACTGCTCTGTTAATTTTTCATTTTAGATTCCAGGGGATATCTTCATTACTTATTGATATATTGATTGGATTTGATAGACTTAAAATTCTTAAAAGGTATATGTTATCGTGTTGGTCCTCGGGTGACAATCTTCATTCCTCTCGACTTGACAATCTTCATTCCTCGACTTGGACAATCTTCATTCCCTCGACTTGACAAATATTTATTCCTCTCGAAAACTTCATTCCTCTCGACTTGACAATTTTTTTTTTCTTTCGACCGACAATCTTCATTCCTCTCACGCCCAAAATTCATTTTTCTCACTTGACAATCTTCATTCCTCTCGACTTGACAATCTTCATTCCTCTCGTCTTGACAATCTTCATTCCTCTCGTCTTGACAATCTTCATTCCTCTCGACTTGACAATCTTCATTCCTCTCGTCTTGACAATCTTCATTCCTCTCTCGACTTGGACAATATTCATTCCCTCGACTTGACAATCTTCATTCCTCTCGCACAATCTTCATTCCTCTCGTCTTGACAATCTTCATTCCTTCGATCTTGACAATCTTCATTCCTCTCGACTTGACAATCTTCATTCCTCTCGACTTGACAATCTTCATTCCTCTCGACTTGACAATCTTCATTCCTCTCGACTTGACGATCTTCATTCGTGAAAATGAAGTTATTTACAAAAAGTGTCATCCTTTTCACGGGCCAAATATCTAAGTTTAGTGTATGAATCAGTTGGAAAATACTTTTTGTTACATTTGTTAAGAAATCCTTCCGCCCTCATATTTTCAGCTCAGTTTTCTCGTGCAAACAAATACTCTCCGTTTCATCGCTAATGGCACTGTTTCCATTTCGACATCAAATGGAGTTTGCAATTCTGACTATCTCCTTCGATCATCCCAATCTCACAGAGAAATTTCAGATCCTTTAACTCATCCTACTGTATGTTATGTATATTGTTCTGACTTGAATGTAGAAAGTGACGTTTGCCACTTTCAGCTGACTTTCCAAAGTCGAACTTCAATTGATGCAGAATCCACATAGATGAACAATTGGATTTTTCTTGAATTTGCTCGTTTAAGGAAATGACATTTTTAAAACTGTCGTTACTGCCTAGTAATACGTTTTATTAGGGCGGCTAGGACAGGGGAAATGCATCATTAGATCGTATCGCATAAGCAATTTTTGATTCCGATCGAACTTGAGGTTTTCAGCTCTTCGACGGTGTCATGGACATCGTAACTTTTCGTGCCAGAACACGTAAATCTGAAACCTGTGGTTTCTGCCACCCGGAATTGACCCCACGGGGGCTTGTCACCGTCGTCAACGCTCTACGAACACAGTGGAGGTGGGCAATGTTTCATTAAAAATTATGTGTAGTTTTCTATCATGTTTAAAATGCTACGATACATGATGTATATAAAAGTTTCATCACTCGCCAGAGAACGTCACGAAATTGTTAGTCAGTGGTCAGCATCAGATCACTCTGTCACAGCGGTGCCGTCATCAAACATTCATGGCGCCTTTTAATCTGCAGTCTTTCAGCGTGTCGTACGATGACGGTGATAGCCCCAAGTGGGATTCTAATTCCGTGGTTGCAGAAAAGCCTCCGTTGTCAGATTACGTGTCCATGTACATTATTCTTATATTGTATTCATTGCATTTGCTGACACGTTTGGCAGCTGTTCCTCTGTTGATAATATGATTTAACACACTCAAAAAATTTTAAGTCTCAAGATTTTCCCCTTCCTGGTGTTTACATCTTTACGAGCCTTGTGAGTGCGGGTTCAATGTGAGGCTGGAGAAAAAAGCCCAGATTCCTTTTACGTTTGGTGTGATGAAACACAACGATATCATCACTGGCTGAAATAGTTCTGAGATCGGAAAATAAATAAATAAATAACTTTTTTGAAGTTTGAGTCATTATCACATTTGATGAACATCAGCTTGATTCTATCCCTGTCTTACTCAGATCAACGTGAGCTTTCTGATATCCTGTGTTTTTTAACCGTACACTGATACAGAGGCTCTTGCATAGATTAACTAAGTGATCATTAACTCCATAAATTGACAGTATTGTACGTGTACTTTTACAATTGTCATGAATTTCTGTTAGAAAGTAGCTAATTGAACTGTACTTGTATTGTTTGTAATATAGTCGAGAGCAACTGAAAACTGCTTAGCTAATTTTTAAACACTACTCTATGTTATCAACCATTCAATCGTAGATTATACAATCCGACGAGAGAGAGAGAGACTTATATTGTCACATTTCATTCGTGTTAACAACATAATTTACAAGTTACACTTAGATTGTTTGACAATCCTCCGTCATTTTTTATTATTGTTTAGCAATGTTGTCGTTTATAGTTAAGCTTATCTTAATAGTATTGACTCTGTGATAAACATTTTGTTATTAGAACCATCCGCTACAAATCTTTGTTTTTTTACAAAATAACTTTAAACTTTGTTTTTTTTTCTTAGTTCATCGTTAAAGTCAACATAACTTGAACGATTTGATTCGTAATGTTTTTGTAAGTTGTATTCTTTTAGTGCTGAAATAGTTTGAGAAAATATCAACAAATGGTTTTCATTTATTGATAGGAAAAAATACTTTGCAATCATAGACGTACTTTTACAGTCATAAGTGGCTGGGATGAATGCATTACTTAATTAACGCTCTCTGTTTTTACAATAATTGAATATTTATTATCTTGTTTGAACTGAATTAGCGTAGGAAATGATGATGAGTTTTTATTGTACTATCACGAATTATTTTGTCAGTTAGGCAATTATGAAGTGCTGACATGGACTCGTCCACATTTGAGGTTTGTTATGTATTTTCAGTTTCAGTTTGAAATATCTTCATTGCACTCCGGACATGTCCATAGGTGCTCCGATCTCCTTGCAATATCTCCAACAGCGTCCAGCGACTGACCGTACCAGTTCGATTTGATTGATGAGCCTACTCGTATACCTCTCAATGTTTTTTTTACTCCAATCTTCAAACCAGCTCCATGCAATCTAGTAGTTGACGGGGATTGGTTTAAGTGAAAATCTTCTTTGCGGCCACGATCTATGAGGTGTTCAAGATGTCAGCTTTGTCCATTGCCGGGCCTCTGATATGGCGGCAGAGCCAGCCATCTGTCTGTTCTCTCATTGCCAATGACACCCATGTCTTGCCCGAAACGAGGACAAGTGTAATTCTGCAAATTGTTGACTCCTGCAGTGATTTAGTTCATTGCCTGCGCCTCGAACCAGCCTCCACCTTTCGGATCATACTCATTGAATCACTCAGAATTCACGCATATGAGTGTAGTTTTGTGACTCTAACAGAGTAGGCATTGGTCCCCACTCAGTACCTCCATTGTCATGCTGCTTGTTGTCATACTAAATACACCACTGGCTTCCTTGACAATTCTGTCACATAAGCTTGCAGAAAAGAACATGCAGACTTTTCGTGACGAACTACCGATCCACCCGTGTAAATCACAACGTCGTCTTCATTGCGGTTTTAATCGATGATGGCTTTCACGTCTGCATCCAACGCAGCGGATTTCCTCTCTGTAACCTTTGTCGATTTAATGATGGTTGAA